>CAXARO010001505.1:0-64038 GCA_963971305.1 Arcuatula senhousia
GTTATAGGTCAAGGTCAGTCCTTAGCAACAAGGTAACCTTAAGGAAAAATCCATAGCAACCATATATTTTCACAATCAGTTAGGAAGGGGCTATAATTTGGGCCAAAGTCAAAGGTCATAGGTCAAGGTCAATCCTTAGCAACAAGGTAACCTTAAGGAAAAGTCCATAGCAACCATATATTTTTTGAACCCAGACTGCTTGCTGAGTTTAAATTTTATCTTTTTGTGACCGGAAGTGACCTTTTGTCCATAGCAACCGACCTAAAAGTCCAAAGCAACCATATATTCTATGACTCCTGACTACCTGCTGAGTTTAAATTTCAATATTTCATGACGGGAAGTGATGTTTTGTTCATAGCAACCGACCTAAAAGTCCATATTTGGTTGAAAAAAACATCATTGAGTGGATATATCTGATAGATTTGTTGTAATTTTATGGACAGCTATTCTTTAAAAGATAAAATAATTATATTTTAAGATGTTTGGTTGCTATGGTAACCAATAAAAATAATTCAAAGTTATTAACAGACTTAGTGGGCATTGGGTTAACATTTTTCAATTAAAGGAATACAAATATCTATTCCTAAACTTATAACTAAGGCTTCTATTTTACTCTCAACTATAATGATTCATCAATTATAAGTGTAAACATTGCAAAAACCTCTTTACTTTTACTTACTTTTCAGAGTTAAATGACACAATTATCAGTTAATAATTATGGCCAAAGAAACTGTTGCTCCGAGGTGGAATTGAACCACCAACTCTGAATTCTCAGTGTTTTTCATTAAACTATCAGAGCTAAAACAGTTTCTTTTTTTTTTCTTTTTCTATTTTTCTTCTATTTTTTTTTCAAACTGATTCTTTGCATATAAGTTTTTTATTTTTTTATTTTGCTTTTTAATATATAAAACATAGTTGAAACTGTCTTATTTATTTTTTTTAATTTTGTTTTCCTGCATCTTTTTTTTTAATTTCATTCTTGTATTTGTATTTTTTTTAAATATTTTTCATTTATAATAGTTTTGTTTTCTTTAGAATGAAAAAAAATGATAATAATAAATACATGTATACAGTACTTCAACATCTATTTAATTGTACTCATGTGCAAGTAATTGAATAAAATTAATCTTTTAATCTCCTGTAATTCATGACCATTTGTCTTACACATTTTCCCTCTGGGCTATGCAACTTTTTAAAATATTTTTTTTCAGATATGAGACAATGGCTTACCTTACATTTTTCACAATAAACCATTGTCTTGTTATTTGATGGAGGCATTTCACCATTCAACAGAAATAGAGCAATTTTCATTTTTACAGTCACATTAGACCAAATACACATGGCTCTTTGTACAAATTGATATAAACAACTGTGAAAGAAATAAAAAAATAGAAAATTTCAATTTAACATTGACTGATTTTTTTATGTGATCAGCCATTTTTGCATCCATGTTCAAGGAGATCAAAAAGAATTTGGAAAAAAGGTACCTTAAATTTATTTTATTGATAAATACTAACTTTATAAGTCTCTCAACTTCTTTAAATTCTGTGTTTTTAAAAATACTGTCGTTTGGATTAAACGAATACAAAAAGTGCTTATTTCTTATATGTTGCATGATGGACTGGTGAATCTGATTAAAACGCATAAACACCGTGACTTGTTTTGTCTGGAGTTGTAAAATACCAAAGGTCAGTACTCTCCAATCAAAATCTCCCATTCAGATTGGGACAATTGATGACCTCACTGTGTACTTACATAATTTGAAACAAACTTTCAATGTTCTTTCATAGCATTTGGTCAACAAAACAAAAGTTATTGTGTAAATAAATAACAAATAGACAATAAAGAGATGTGGAATAAGTATACGCGCTTTTTATTGCCCCTTTAGGGCCCTTAATTTCTTAAGGGAAAAAAGGGGAACACCCAAAATCACCCCATCCTTTCTTTTAAAGTTAGTAACATTTATGTTAAGTTTCATAACATTTGGTCAACAGGTCATAATTTGGTCATAAAATGACCCCAAAAGCGGAGGTGCACATCTTCAATATATCTGCAATCACTGTGTAAAATTTCATAAAGATCTAGTGTTCCGTTTCTGAGATTAAGATTACACAAGATAAACACTCTATAGCGTTAAGGACGGACAGACAGATTTACGGACGGACGTAGTGACCGGACTCCTAGATCTGTTTTCACCTTAGCCAGGTAAAAATGTTCCACAAATTGTGTGTCAAGGGCAGAATTAAAGGCTCTCCCTGTTGAAAGTTTGAAAAAAAACAAGCTTTACTCTATCTTTCTAGACTACACAATGAAAAGGATGAGGGGCATTAAGACCCATAATTGACCCAAGAAAATGTAATTGGTTCAAATATTATGATATTTATAAGAAATAACAACTTATAAGTGGTAACAAATAAAACACATCAAATAAGGCAAATTTGAATCATTGTGACATAATAATGACATCACATTATGCAGTCCTATTTGACAAAATGGGGAAAATCTGTAATTTTGAATGATTTCAGTACATATTTTCGTCCAGAAAACATTGGTCGCATGAAAAGTTCGATTTCCAGCATGATCCAAAAAAAAGTTTTCGAGATAGGCCACTTTGAAAAATCAAATTTCATAAAATTTTGAGTTTCCGACCAATAACATGAAATGGCTTCATGGGATTCAAATGATAATTTGTACAGCTATTGAGTACAATAAAATACAGGTCAAGTTCAATCTTCAGCATGATCTGAAAACCAGTTTTCAAAATAGGCGAATTGGAAATCAAATTTTATGAACTTTTGATATTATAACGTGGCGAGGTATCATTTAATGTCCCCTTACATGCCCTATTTTTACACTTTTGCCAAATCATCCCGAAGTGCCAAAATGCTGTCAAAAGTGGCCCAAATTCTAGCCTAATGTTTGAACCAAAGGTCCCCTTTTAATAAAATTCTCTCCCGTTTCTGACTTTTTCAAAATTTAAATGTTCTGCATACCCGTAAAAGGCAAAACATCCTGACTGGGGCACGGACCATTTGATTTTCTGGGGGGAAGGGGGGGTGGGGCTAGGATTCTTTTGAAAAAAAAAATCCAGGCCCTGATTTTTGTACAAATAAATAATCTGGCCAGCACCTAGGTTGAAAAAAAATAATCTGGTTTCAATCTTACCAGTTGAAAAAAATAATCTTGCCAACAAAATATCCTTGCTTAATATGTGTGCGAAAAAAACAATCTGGCCAAATTTCCCGGCTCAAGATAAAATCCCAGGCCTCCCCAGAAAATCAAATGGTCCGTGCCTTATTTCTTGCGATTTTCCTAGCGAAACGTGTTTCCTGATTTTAAAAATTTTAAATATTACTTACTTGATTAATTTTTCAACAACTTCAAACTCTTTCCCTACAAACACACTGTCGTTCGCACCATTGGAAAAAAAAATGTCGTCTCTTAACGTGTTCCATTTTCTTTTTTGTAAATGATGCGGTCACCTAAAATATTCAAGGTTACTACCCTCCAATCAAAATCTGCCTTTCAGATTGGCGCAATTAATGACGACATTATTTTACGATTACACAATTTGAAACAAACTTTTACAATGTACTTTATATAAAAGTACAAATATTAAATAATTGGATTCGGAATAAATGTACGCGACACAACTCGCTTAAAAAGCGGTAATTTAGATAAACCACTATGGAAACTGCCAGCAGCCTTCATCAAGTCCAGTAGGGGCTGCTCGCAGTTCTGCACTTGGCCCAAGGTCTTAATAATAATTCAAATCCAGTCCGGGAATTGTTAATGTCATTGTATTGTGTATCATGCCCATAATAAAAATAATAATAATAATAATAATAATAATCTATATTTGTCAAGAAATCAACATTTAAATGATTTGTGACATATATACATGTATGACAATAAACAAAAAAAGACAACATCAAGTGTTTGAATCTCCTGTCCTCAGTTCTGATGACTGTTTTATGAAGTAGGAAAGACTCTGAGTTTGCCTAAAATTTGTTGGAGATAATATTTTGGTTAAATTTTATTGTTCAGAATGGTCAAAATTTATTTCATAGTCTTTGAAAAGAATTTTTCTATAAATTTTGTTATGGTCACAATGAAGAAAAAAGTGGAGCTCATCATCAATACTATTTTGATTTTTACAATAATTACAAAAACGTTAATCTCTAGGATTTTTTTGTATCATCCTTGTTCAATTTCAAGAAAGTGGTCAGATATTCTAAATTTTGCTAAATTTTTGCGTGTTTCAAAGTCAAAATGAGATAAATAGTGTTCTTTTCCAAAATCTGTTTTTAAAGATCTATATAGGAATAATTTATTTTGTTTATTTAAGTTTTTAATCTTAATGTTAGCCATATTATCGTAACATTTGGAAATTTCACTTTTTACATATGCTATGAATGATTTTAATTTTTCATATGTTTTACATGAATTAATTTTATTTACATCAATATCAGTGTCAGAGATGATATCTTTTATATAAGTAACCCATGAGTAGATATGCTCAGAATCTAATGTCTTGCACAGATCAAAACTCTCTTTCAATAGAGGATTAATGTTAGTAGTATGTAATCTGACATAATATAAAAGTGACTGAATTTTAATAATTTTTTCTATAGGGGAGCGGCCAAGTTCTAAACGTAAGGCCATATTTGAAGAGCTTCGTTTAACACCAAGGATAATGGGTCCTTAATTAATTGGATAATAAAGAGTTATTCTTTTTCTTCTTCTTCTTCTATACCCCTTTTTAAACAATAGACACAAAACATCAAAAAAGACAAGGACAAACAAAAGCTTAATCAAATATTCCTGGCTTAGGACAGCCACATTTCAAATGTGAAGGGGTTAAACTAGTTTTTTTGGGCCCAAGCTTCAATTATTAAAATCCAATACAAAGCACAAAAATAGACACACAATAAAAAGGAAATCAATCAACGTTCAATTCTACAGAGCGAACTTTAAACAAAATACAACAAGAATAAACAAACAGTAGAAGAACTCTCTATAGAACACTTGCCCATTTTCTACAATGGTACAAATTTCTTGTAGTCGATTATACCAAGACTTACTTTGTCATCAATGAGTCCAAGAAAAAGAACAAATTTACAGAAGACCAAATAATCGACATGCTCAACTTTCTTATTGACAACATATTTGTTCAGTTTGGTGGACGTGTTTTTCAGCAAACAATAGGGATTCCAATGGGCACTAATTGTGCACCTTTGCTTGCTGATTTGTTTCTTCATTCATATGAAGCAGACTTCTTGCAATCTCTTCTAGACAAAAAAGACCGTAGACTAGCTCTCTCTTTCAACCTCACGTTCCGTTATATTGATGATGTCCTTTCACTAAACAATTCTCGATTTGGTGACTTTCTCCATCTCATATATCCACAGGAGCTTGAGATAAAGGACACAACGGTTTCTAGGAAGTCTGCTTCATATTTAGATCTCCATCTCGAAATTGACTCTCAAGGAAGACTTTCAACAAGGCTCTATGACAAACGTGATGACTTCAACTTTCCAATCGTCAACTTCCCCTTCTTGTGTAGCAATATTCCGTCAGCTCCAGCTTATGGAGTTTACGTATCTCAATTGATTCGTTACTCCAGAGCGTGCGGGACTTACATCGATTTCCTTAGCAGAGCGACACGTCTGACGCAAAAATTGCTAACACAGGGTTATGTTGCTCCTCGGTTGCTGTCTTCACTTAAGAAATTTTACGGAAGACATCATGCACTTATAGACAAATATGGGATTTCGGTCTCTCAGATGAGTGCAGATGTTGGTTTGTCATAGTGTGTTGTTTTGTCTTCCTTTACTGGATTTGACACGCTGAATGGACTATTGGCAACGCGACGGGTGTGCTATAGCAAGCAGGAACTGCTTACTCTTCCGGAGCACCTGAGTTCACTTTTGTTTCGACTGGAGTTCGCGTTGTTGATTGATATTCAGTTGTTTTGTGTTTCCATGTTTTACGTGTTGTCTGTTTTTGTCCCGTTCTTGTTTGTGTTTACTGGTTTAGTCTCTGCCCTTTCGGACTTTTGACATTCGGATACCCCATTGGTACCTCTGCTTCTCTGATATATATCTGTATAAAGAAATGGACAAATACATGTATTATTGAAAAATTCGAATATATATATACGTACGGCAATAAGTATATGTTTTGTTTATAATTATAAAAATACAGAAAAATATTATGTATAAAATAAGTTCTTTTTTTTTATAAATAAGGGATATCAAAGAAAACTATATGGCACGTTGAATTGGAAATTGGCAACACTACGGGTGTGCCATAGCAGGCAAGAACCGCTTACTCTTCCGGATCACCAAAGTTCACTCTTTGTTACGACTAGAGTTCGCTATGTTGATATCTGTTTGGATGTTTTTGTGTTTTGTGTTTCCTTGTGCTGTTCTTCGGTTCATTTTTAACAGTTTTGTCGTTGCCCTTTTATACTTTTGACAATCTACTGGCTCATTGGTGACTTTGCTTCTTTCAGTAATTTATTTGCTTGATTCAATAATTACCAGTTGGGTAACCGGAAGCGCCTGAGTAGGAATATCACTGATCAAAGGGGTCTATCGGAGAAGCCGTAATGGCCGCCATTTTAGGGTCAAAATGGGAGAGAAGGATTTTCACTGTTTGTGATGTTATTTTAACGATTTCCAACTAACTTTAATAAAAATAAGGAAACAGTTGCATATTTCTATTTATTCATCTTCGTTTCTTGGACGAGTATAATGTTTTTCTTTCATTCATTTTAATTTCAATCGGTAAATTTTGGCATGAAAAAATCATGCAAAAAATTTCACTGAAAAAATCGAAGCGACGAAGTTTCGTGTTCCACAACGAAAATAATATGGGGTGAAAGCTGAGATTCTGTTCTTTTAAACAAGCCCACTCCGAGTAAAATCGGTAGATGAACATTTTTTTGTACCAATTTCAAAGTTGAAACTTTTGCGTCAAAAAGTACGGATTTTACGTCCGTCTTGGGGGGGATTTTATCGATCGAACTTCCTACTCCTGTGTTGTCTCCCTTCGATAAACAAAATCTGTGGACATGTTTTAAATACTTTTAAACATTTTTCTACATAAAAGGGTTTCCTACTTTAGCGAAATAGATGCTAGCATATGATTCTTCAGGAACATGCATTAGTCTCTTGGTCAATCTCGTCCAATCTCGGTGGTTCTGCCTTTCAAAACGCAAATTCGCCTGCGATTTCTGCTTACATTTATAAATTTGCATTTTATCAAACAACAGAACAACCCTGTAACATCTTCGCAATATAAAGATCTATGACATGCACATGTATCAATGGCCTGTCATTCTGTTGTGAAGTAAGGAACACAGCTGACATTGACATTGTGGTTTACTTGTTTATTTTTTTTCCTTTTTTGGCTGTGGTGCCCATTGGCCTCATAACAACAGTTGTAAGAGTAAGACAGTAAGACAAACCTTCCAAGTGTCATGCAAGTCGCATGAGACTCGCAAATCTACATGTAGTCCCAAAGTTTGCCACAAATACTCCTTTCTTTGATCTTTCAATTTTTAACAAATCTCACACAAGCAGCCCATCAAAACTTGACAGCCCTGGATCAACATTCAAATCATGATGGACTAATCTATGATTTACTAGTAGTTTAAGAGGACATATAAATTGTTTGTCACCCAGCAAAGTGAGGCCTAAAAACTTTTTAGTGTTTTTAGGTGGACTTTGTGCAAAAAAAAACCCCAAAAAATTGTACATGTTGGATAAATGATAACTAGTTTATACTTACATGTAAGGGTAACAATTTCTTTGACAAATTTGTGATTGGGCATATGTACAAATGTATATTGTAAATTATATATAATCATGATAATACAGCACACCATTAACATTTGGTATGCATTTCAGAATTTGCAATCTATATTTATATTGTGTCCAGCTGAGTCAAACTAGACAAACATACACATGCATCTCTGTGAAATAACTGTGCATTTGATAGTCCGTTACATGTATATAGTACACATTCTTATCATAAAATAATATGATAATTTTGCTCCAGAAGTTATGCTATTTTAATATTTACCTTATCAATATATGATTGAAAACAGTTTAAATCACGAAAATTTTTAAAGAAATCCAAAATTGGCCGATTAAAATTTTAAGCTCACAACTTTTTTTGATAAAAAGTCTGACCAGTAGATCTCACATGATGCAGCAAAGGCCTTTATGCATGATATGTCAAATTAAATTGTCAATACTCATCCTATATTAGTATTACATCTAAAAAAAAAAAAGATGTCCCATTCTTTTACCGATAAAATTTATGCTTATGAAATCTTTTTGAAAGATATGGTATACATGTAGGTTTATGCACGAAGTTCTGTGTTTCATATATGGCGAAGATTCAGCTACAACAAAATTTGTTTGCTTATATACATGTACTGGTAGGACTGTTCATGCACTGCACCAACATGTCAGTAAGCCAAGGTTCTAGTTGAAGCATGCTTCTGTATGTCATATGCTGGTATCTTATAAAAACACATTTTTAAATCAATTTTTATATATTCTTTAAAAAAAATACTTTTAACATGTTACATGTATTAGGCATGTTGAAATAAAAATCTTTCTCAAATTGTCCATCAAAAGAAATGCTGATCCAGCATTTGTATAAATGGTAGACCAAGAAGATATTTGAAGACCATTCAGCTTTTTGTGATGGCAGATCTAGACATACTCATACTCAAAATTAGCAACTTTGCGTATGAATAATTGCAATGCTTATTTTGGGCTATGTACTTTCATCTCTTAATGGCAACAGTAAAACTACTTTCAACTTGTTCAGGTAAATATGATATTTTTATTACTGTAATATTATAAGATTACCTATTAAATATTAAAACTTTATAGTACATGTAAATTTTTAATTATGTACTTGATATGATGCGGGTGGATTTGTGCCAAGATAAAGTTCTGGCTGCGTGTAATAATTCATTGACTGTTTCAATGTTGCAGCATTCATGGTTTTTTTAAGACTGCACAAAATTGGTGATCAGAGTTCAACATGCTGCCCTCAGTATAGCTTGTTTTTAGTCCCCTACCTTGTGAAAGCCAAAGGTTTGCACTCAGTCTGAATTGGATGTCTCTCGTACCCATAAATGCTTATACATGTAGATACATAACATGTACATGTACATGTGTTTACTTACTAATAATTTACACAATGTATAAGTCTACCATATGTTACAGGTCACATTTAGGTTTTATTTCAGTCCACCAATTTTTACCGGAGTTTAATATACAGGTATGGCCAATTAAACTTTGAACATTCACTGAATTTAAGTTTTCCACACTATTGCTTTAAGCTGTGGCGGATCCAGAAATTTACAAACTTATAAAAAAACCTTCTGGGATCTCTTGTTTCATACAGTTCTTAACCAAATTTTTTGTCAAGGGGGCGGGGGGGGGGGGAACGGTATGCTGGGTCCTAGATCTGCCTTTGCTTTAAGGGCTTATACTTTTGTAGATGAATTAGATCAAGTTTACAATTTGTTTTGCTCTTCTAATTTTTCCTGGAATTATTCATCTTAATTTGGACCTTATAATATTGGATGGATATCTCAACACTACATATTCAATAAAACAACCATCCAAAGCTACAGTTTGGCCTACTAAGTTTAAAATACAAAAAGTTCATCTCGCACAGAGCTTAAATTCCCTCTTTAGTTATTTGTCCCCTTCCTGCAAATGTAGATTTTAGGTTTGCATTCTGTCCGTCTGTCATGCCTCAGTTTTCCACACTTTTTTTCTAAACGCGTGTAGATAATGAAATGAATCTTGGTATGTAAGTCTACCATGATGAGTAACAGATCAAGCTTAAGTTTAGTTCTTGTCCACTGATTTTTACAAGAGTTATGACCCTTTGAACTTTGAAAATTCACTAAAATTTCAGTTTTCTACACTTTTTTTATAAATGCTTGTAGATAATGAACTAATTTTTGGTATGCGAGTCTACCATGATGAGTTACAGATCTATCAAGTTCAAGTTTCGCTAATTTCTACGGGAGTTATATAATTATGGAATGAAAGGTCAACCTATGAATATGGTTTATATAAAGCATTAATTCCTCTATAATCCAAATTTGTTCATTAATTAACTTGATTAACACTAGCTATAGTCCTGTACATGTATTATACATATATAACATTTTCAGTACATGGACACTAAGGACACAGATTACAACATAGAATAGAATGGAATAGAATGGTTTTTATTACCAAATTAAAGGGCCCATTAAGGGCATAACATAAAATTACATATGACAAAACATTACAGAATAATTAAGTGTAACAAATATATTTCAATGGTACAGTAATTAAGGAAAAGGTCAGTGGTCAAAGGGAGAAAATAGTAATACTATATAATGGTTAAGTTTTTCTTAGTTTTAAAGCCTCCTCAATGTAGTCACATAGTAAAGATAAAAAAATAGCAGTTTTCGTTATTCATAATCCATATAAATAAACAACAGCTATTAATAGCATAGAAATATAAAATAATGAGATGTGGATAACCAGTGGAAATAAAGAAATAAACTCAATGAAAAAACTGCCAGCAGCCTTCAACAAGCATATTTAAGCATCTATTAAAATTGTGTTTTCTTTTTAATCTTATTTTTATAAGAAAAATAGATATTTTTAATAATATTTTTATGTATCGAGTCGGCTTACTAATTAATGGATATGAGACAGTTTTGAAGTATAATTAGTGAAACTCTATTTAAAAAATTGTCCAATGTCTTTTATGTTTCAGCTGGAAATAAGATTATAACTCACAGGTTTCAGACAAAAAATAAATAATAACAATCTCCCTTTTAAAGAATTACATATCCTAATTATTAAGGGGCTCTATTAAAAACTGTTAGAGTATTTATATGATTTTTTTTGGAAATTTTTGGCTTGCTTTCTCTCATTATCACCAGGGATTAAATAAAACTGATCTTGGACATCCCTGTTATCACTGATTTGTTCATTTATTTTTTAAATTAACACAATTTTAATTGCCTCCTAATATTAACCCATGTATGCATGTAAACTTAAACAATCATGTTTACAAAATCAACTGATCAAAATGCTAAAAGTTGTTTAAATAGGGATGATATGCACATATGAAATAGATATAGTAATTCAACCTAAATTATTTTTAAAGACAATATTCACCATTCAAGATCATTTAACATTTCACATTTTTTTATTAATATCTAGAAGCTAGAAGGGGAGCTTGGCCCTGCCACTTTGTGTGTGTCTGTGTTGCAGTCCCTACGACTGTCATGTTAATAGATACCAAGGCATGAAATCACTCTTTCATGTCTTTCAAACAGAAGTATGCCATGTGGCATGTGCCCCTCAGCTGTGTCCCGACATCTTAATGATTTGACGTCGTGGCGCACACCTTGCAGTTTGGTTGAAAGAGCTGAAAGATGTTCTATATTCGGTTATTTTTGCCGATTTTTTTTTAAACATGCATAAAATTCTTTTTTATTTCGTATTTACTTCAACTTCCACGTATTTAGTAGGTTGCATGACGTAATATCTGTAAACAATCAATAAATGAAAATGATATCGGGAAAGAAGCGAAAAAAATACGCAAATTTCAGGGAATTGAGTTTAAAATTGGTACACTTTTTTGTTCATGTGTGTTCCACAACGAAACTATATAGGAAATGTTGCCACGATATACAGCAATGTCCAGACAAAAAATTTCGATGGTTCTTGAATGAACATTTTTTTGTACCAAATTTAAGTTTACAGTTTTTTTTCAGAATCGCGAAAACTCGATTTTGAAAAGTCTGAAAAGAATTAAAAATAAATCAAAAGAATTTTGTTAAAACTATATTTCAACTATTGGAAATAATTAAATATCTTCTTTAGATTGGGCAAGCCAATTTTCATACTTTTCCGTAAAACGGTTTAGAAGATACGGAGATGTTCGTTGGCGTTGCCGCTTTCACGGCGACAATTTGTGACGCAGCAAGTGCACGAAATAGTGCCGACGACGCGGAAGGTCACTGATCAGAGACGGATCACATTTAGACCAAAAATGCACTTCCGGTTACCCAACTGTACAAGTGGTAAGGCACGGACCATTTCATTTTCTGGGGGGGGGGCTGGGATTTTTTTGAAAAAAATTTACCGGCCCTGATTTTTGTAAAGATAAATAATCTGGCCAGCACCTAGGTTGAAAAAAATAATCTGGTTTCAATCTTGCCAATTGAAAAAAATAATGCTTGCTTAATATGTGTGCGAAAAAAACAATCTGGTCCGCAAAGCGGGCGAAGAAAATTTCCCGGCTCAAGATAAAATCCCAGCCCCCCCCCAGAAAATCAAATGATCCGTGCCTAAACACTGAATGCTTAAAATTGTTAATTTATTAATATTTTCCAAGCCGTGAAAAACAACATATCAACTTTTTCAAAATAAATGCATTTTAATATAATCCTCTGAGTATAAGATAAAGATATTTTAATTTCCTAATCATATGGCTCATTACAAGCATATAATCACATACAGTAAAAATAAAAAACCTTTCTCTCCCACTCGCACACACTCACACATACCACTATCGTTCTGATTAAGAATGATTGATTAACAATACAACATATATTAATACAGATAAACATACATTATGGGGAGTCAGTTGCGTACATTTTATTATACCCCCCGCAAACAAAGTTTGGGGGGTATATAGGAAACACCCTGTCTGTCTGTCCGTCTGTCTGTCTGTCTGTCCGTCTGTCCGCCTGTCCATCTGTTCACATAACTTGTAAGCGCTTCTCCTCCTAAACCGCTTGAAGGATTTTGATAAAACTTTACCTAAAGGAAGTACATCATATGTAGATGTGCATGAAGAATTTTCATTGCTCTTCGATATCATTTAGGGGAGATAATTGGACTTAAACTTTTTAAATACATTATTCAATGGGAGACCTCGTAAGCGCAACTCCTCCTAAACCGCTCAAAGGATTTTGATGAAACTTTACATGAAGGAAGTACATCATATGTAGATGTGCATGAAGAATTTTGATCGCAATCAGACATCATTCAGGGGAGCTAATTGGACTTAGACTTTTTTAATACATTATACAATGGGAAACCTTGTAAGCGCTTCTCCTCCTAAAACGCTTGAAGGATTTTGATGAAACTTAAACTAAAGGAAGAACATCAAATGTAGATGTGCATGAACAATTTTCATCGCAATCAGACATCATTCAGGGGAGATAATTGGACTTAGACTTTTTAAATACATTATTCAATTGGAAACCTCGTAAGCGCAACTCCTCTTAAACCATTAGATTGATTTTGATGAAACTTTACATGAAGATAGTACATCATCTGTAGATATGCATGAAGAAATTGTATTGCTCCCGGTTATTATTGAGGGGAGATAACTGGACTTGAGATTTTTCTTTTACAGTACAGAGTCCAATATGAAGCGGGGGGTATCCTTTTGTGAGCTCGCTCACAGTATTACTTGTTTATATCTATCTATATGGAAAGAGGGATAACTCTAATTGCCAAGAGAAGAAAAAACAATTCATGTATAAAACTGGTGAAAAGTATTATTTTTTTTTTAAATAAGTTTCACGTAGCAAATATTTAGCTCTCAATGCATAAAATGAGGATAGCAATTCACATAATGAAGAATTAAAATGAAGGCTATCGTTTGACATGAACCAAATAAGCCGATTGCTATCAGATATTTGGGATAAATATGGGTATTTTTTTATAGTTCATCCAGAAAGATTATTCTTTGATTGTTATAAAGGGTACATTTAAATAAATAATGTTCTTCGTCTTCAACCGAGTTCATTGAGCAAAACTGACATGTTCTCTCTGTTCTTGGCTGTGTAATACTTTTCCCATGTTCATCAATTTTTCACTCAATAGTATACAAATGTTCAAATAATTAACAAAATTACAGCAATAAGTAGAAGCAAAAAATACCAATATGCACAGCTGGATACAAAAGCCGAGTTGCAGCATTTTATTAACCAAAACTTTAGCATAAGTTGTTCCAGGAATAACATGCCAATTTAATACTAAAATCTTACAAAGTTATTGGCATGCAAGAAGTAACTTTTTTTTTCCAAATTTCCACTTTTTCTGTCAGTTTTCTCACGTACATTTATTCCACATTTCTTTTTCTTCTATGATATAAAAAAAATTACAATTCCCCCGTTTATACTGAAGTTTTATCGCAATAGCATAATTCTATCGCAAGATTTTTATAAACACCCTCAATTTCATACTATCGTAAATTTTTTATAAACACCCTCAATTTCATTCGGTCTTTGTCCCTTGAATGGTTTCCGAATGATAACTTGAAAAGGCATCAAAAGGGATTAAATAATATTTTGCATTGCTGTTGAGTCTAATTACATATAAATCTATTTCAATTGCAGGATTAGGTCAAATCTCAAGTTTGAATTATTGCGTCATGACCAAATATAGGAATGTATTGCGCAATGTAAAGTAATCCATATGTAACAATGTAATGTAAAGGAAAAGTCCAAAGCAACCATATATTTAAACAATCAGTTAGGAAGGGGCTATATTTTGGGCCCAAGGTCAAAGGTCAAGGTCAGTCCATAGCAACAAGGTAACCTTAAGGAAAAATCCATAGCAACCATATATTTTTCACAATCAGTCAGGAAGGGGCAGTAATTTAGGTCCAAGGTCAAAGTTCATATGTCAACATCAGTCCTTAGCAACAAACTTAAATTTCAATATTTTTTTAACCGGAAGTGATGTTTTGTTCATAGCAACCGACCTAAAAGTCCATAGCAACCATATATTTTATGACTCCTTACTACCTGTTGAGTTTAAATTTCAATATTTTTTTACCGGAAGTGATGTTTTGTTCATAGCAACCGACCTAAAAGACCATAGCAACCAAATATTTTATGACTCCTCACTACCTCCTGAATTTAAATTTTATCTTTTTGTGACCGGAAGTGACCTTTCTTCCATAGCAACCGACCTAAAAGTCCATGGCAACCATATATTTTATGACTCCTGACTATCTGCTGAGTTTAAATTTCAATATTTTATGACCAAAAGTGACGTTTTCTTCTAACCCCGCGAAACCGATCTATTTTTAGTAAACCAAACCCAAAAACCTTGTCTGCAGATAAACTCAGAAACCATAACTGTTATCAAAAATCTGAAGTGTGGAATTTGTTACCTGACTTCTGGCCATGATTCGTCATGCAATTTTTTTTTCGAACAACTTCCTGCTTACGCGTTTTTGACCCAAAAAGTGTCGCAATGCGCTAACAAAATTTATTTCAAAACGGTTAGTCCTAGAGACTTGGGATCTTCACCAATCGTCTTAGGTGACAAAAATTGCATCCGAAAATATATGTCATAGGTCAAATCTCAAGTTTGAATTATTGCATCATGACTAAATATAGGAATGTATTGCGCAATGTATAGTAATCCATATTTAACAATGTAAAATTAAGGAAAGTCCATAGCAACCATATATTTTCAGAATCTGTGTGGAAGGGGCTACAATTTGGGCCCAATGTAAAATTAAGGAAAGTCCATAGCAACCATATATTTTCAGAATCTGTGTGGAAGGGGCTACAATTTGGGCCCAAGGTCAAAGGTCAGGGGTCAAGGTCATTCCTTAGTAACAAGGTAACCTTACAAAGTCCATAGCAACCATATATTTTCACAAAATAAATGAGCTGAACATTAAAGCAAGCAACAATTATGTGTTTAAATTTGTGTACTTTGTCTTGGATTATTAATAGGGGAACCGTTTTACCGCCACTTTTTATATGTGCCTGTCCGAAGCCATGATTCTTTTACACAGTTTTTTTTTGGTACTTGTCTTTTATATGATAGGCAGCCATTTTCAAAATGACCAACACCATAAATAGTTATTTGTAAAATAAAATCTTCAACCCAAAAAAGGGAAACACAACCCTATTGGCTCCTTGTGTAAAGTCTAGAAAAAAAATAGTTGAAGTGATTATTTCTTTAACATACTAGTATCTTTTTATCTACTGACGTGGGGCCACTAGGCAATCTGCCCACTTTTGCACCAGCACAGAAATAATATAATGCCTAGGGAGGGAATCGAACCCTCTTACGTCAGTATCAAAAACAAAAATGTTTGTTGGGCCAAAAATGGCCCTTATCAACCCTAGTCCTATGGCCATGATTCGTCATGCAAAAAAATCTCATAAACAGTAACTGTTATAAAAAATCTGAAGTGTGGAATTAGTTACCTTACTTCTGGCCATGATTTGTCATGCAAAAAAAAAAATTTCGAACAACTTCCTGATTACGCGTTTATAACCCGAAAAGTGTTGCGATGCGCCAACAAAATTTATTTCAAAACGGTTAGTCCTAGAGACCTGGTGACCTTCACCAATCGTCTCTTCCCTCAAAAAACGAAAAGTGTCTTAACCGCTTCTTTTCTTCCCTCAAAAAACGAAAAGTGTCTTAACCGATCTTAGCGAAAGTTGGCACACTTAATCATCACTATAGTCCATTTGAGTTCTATAAATCAACGAAAATTCTTTTAAATTTTTTTGTCTCTCAAACAAAATTTATTTTTTAAACACAAATAAACTTTTTATTAGTATACGAACTCTGATAACAAAAACCAAGATGTTATCTTCTAAAACAAAAAAGTTTTCCATATGGTCTAATGCTAAATATTTCACCAATTTTAATAATACCTAAAATGGTGTGTTTATCTGACGGAACAGCCAGGTGTTGGGCCCACCTGAACACAATTGAAAGGACTAACAATAGGAGATTAGATGACCAATTAGCTCCACAAAGGATTTTTAATGGTATACGGAACAAATGCTGTTCCTGGTCACTAGGTTGTACTCCCATGGATTTCTATGAATTTTTGGTCCATTTTTACTATTAAGGTCTATGGAAAACATTTTTATTAATCATGCAAAAATTTTGAAATTTTTGGCCTGAGTTCGTATGCCCTTAAAAAGTCATGACATATCAAAATAGTTAAAATATTTTGGAAGACGTAAATTTGCAAGCCATTTTTCGTTGATTTATAAAACTCAAAAGGACTATACCAGGAGACGACGTGACTCATGCTTTGAAACCGATCTATTTTTAGTAACGGAGTTATCTGCCCGTAACCCAAAAACCTTGTCTGCAGATTAACTCAGAAACCATAACTGTTATCAAAAATCTGAAGTGTGGAATTTGTTACCTGACTTCTGGCAATGATTCGTCATGCAAAAAAAAAAATTTCGAACACCTTCCTGGTTACGCGTTTTTGACCCGAAAAGTGTCGCGATGCCCCAACAAAATTTATTTCAAAACGGTTAGTCCTACAGACTTGGGACCTTCACCAATCGTCTTAGGTGACATAAGTTACATCCGAAAATATATATGTCATAGGTCAAAGCTCAAGTTTGAATTATTGCATAATGACTAAATATAGGAATGTATTGCGCAATGTATAGTAATCCATATGTTAAGGAAAAGTCCATAGCAACCATATATTTTCACAATCAGTTAGGAAGGGGCTATAATTTGGGCCCAAGATCAAAGGTCATAGGTCAAGGTCAGTCCTTAGCAACAAGGTAACCTTAAGGAAAAATCCATAGCAACCATATATTTTCACAATCAGTTAGGAATGGGCTGTAATTTAGGTCCAAGGTCAAAGGTCATAGGTCAAGGTCAGTCCTTAGCAACAAGGTAACCTGAAGGAAAAGTCCATAGCAACCATATATTTTATGAATCCAGACTACTTGCTGAGTTTAAATTTTATCTTTTTGTGACCGGAAGTGACCTTTTGTCCATAGCAACCGACCTAAAAGTCCATAGCAACCATATATTCTATGACTCCTGTCTACCTGCTGAGTTTAAATTTCAATATTTTTTTAACTGGAAGTGATGTTTTGTTCATAGCAACCGACCTAAAAGTCCATAGCAACCATATATTTTTTTACTCCTGACTACCTGCTGAGTTTAAATTTTAATATTTTATGACCGGAAGTGATGTTTTGTCCATAGCAACTGACCTTAAAGTCCATAGCAACCATAGGTCAAGGTCAGTCCTTAGCAACAAGGTAACCTTAAGGAAAAATCCATAGCAACCACATATTTTCACAATCAGTTAGAAATGGGCTGTAATTTAGATCCAAGGTCAAAGGTCATAGGTCAAGGTCAGTCCTTAGCAACAAGGTTACCTTAAGGAAAAGTCCATAGCAACCATATATTTTATGAATCCAGACTACTTGCTGAGTTTAAATTTTATCTTTTTGTGACTGGAAGTGACCTTTTGTCCATAGCAACCGACCTAAAAGTCCATAGCAACCATATATTGTATGACTCCTGACTACCTGTTGAGTTTAAATATCAATATTTTATGACCGGAAGTGATGTTTTGTTCATAGCAACCGACCTAAAAGTCCACAGCAACCATATATTTTTTGACCCCTGACTATATGCTGAGTTTAAATTTCAATATTTTATGACCGGAAGTGATGTTTTGTTCTTAGCAACCGACCTTAAAGTCCATAGCAACGATATATTTTATGACTCTTGACTACCTGCTGAGTTTAAATTTCAATATTTTATGACCGGAAGTGATGTTTTGTTCATAGCAACCGACCTAAAAGTCCATAGCAACCATATATTTTTTTACTCTTGACTACCTGCTGAGTTTAAATTTCAATATTTTATGACCGGAAGTGATGTTTTGTTCAAAGCAACCGACCTAAAAGTCCATAGCAACCAAATATTTCTAATCTGGAGTACCTACCAGGTTGATCTATCCAAAAATGGTATCATTCAGTTAGGAATCTATTTCTCTTGGAGGACACAAATAGGGAAAGACCTCGCGATCGTTCTTTGAACGATTGTAATTTAATTATTATTATTATTCTTCTTTTCTTCCCTCAAAAAACGAAAAAACCGATCTTAACGAAAGTTGGCACACTTAATCATCACTAAAAAAAATAGGAATTAGCATGTAATTTTGTCACATCCTTTTTTTTTTCTTTTTTTTTTTCAACATATAACATTTTATTGCACTATAGCTGTTCACAATTACATCAAATATTACAGCTTTTATAGATGATGTACCCAGTAATATTAGTGTCTATATAAGCTGGGTATTATATAGACAATAATTAACAATTCGTTAGTTCAAGTACATCAAGTGTTAAGAATACAATATCATCATAAATAAACATAGTATTTTCTTTTTCTATTTTTGTGATATAATAATCTTAATGAAATTAGAACATAAACAAACGCTGTCAGTTTTTGGTATCGATTAGTTTCAAATGAATTTATACTTTTAAATTCCGTTATTTACGCTTTACTGGTTTTCAATAAAAGTCACGTGGGTTTAAAATTATGAATGGGGAGTTTATTGATTCAAAGTTAGGTACAGGTGTGTCACATTCATATAGTTAAAAGTTTGATTGGATTTTAAATTAATATTGGGTAAGTAGGATTTAGTTAAATAGCATCATTCTAAAGAAGTTAACAATGCTATTTTGATTTACTTGATCTTTTATAGAAAGATATTGATAAAGTTCTTGTTTGAAGATTTTGAAAATGTCCTTTGTTTTTGTACGCTGTTCCGAAACATAATAGGTTTTGTAGATAGAAAAACCTAAAAGTGTGAAAAGAGTGTTGAAGTCCTTGTAACCTGGATCTAATATTTTATAGCCAATAACTAAATACTGGAGTTTAATCTCTTTACTAAATCCGTATTGTTCTAGAATGTTGTTAATAATCTTCCAAAACGGTTTTACCATTTCGCATTTAAGGAAGAAATGTTCATAGTTATCAATACATTTGCATAAAATACAATATGGATCTTTGGCTATATTCCATTTAAAAAGATTTTCTTGGTTAACAAGTATGCCACTTAAAAGTTTCCATCTAAAGCATTTAAGTTTATTCAATTGTAAGTTAAAATGAATAAAATGAAGAGCCTTTCGGAGATGGTATGGTTCGATTTTAAAATGTCTCTTCCATTTCTCAAATCCGATATTGTTTTCTATTTTTGATTTTATTAAAATCTTGTAGATATCTTTACTTACTAGCTTCTCGCTATTTATCTCTTTGTTTCCAGCAATAATTATTTTGTTTGTTTTATTCGTATTTAATACAGTTTTTTTGGAGGCTTCACTTTCTAATGTTTTTATCCATTCTTTTGGAATTGACTTTATTAATATTGATAATTCACTTATCCAGTTTTGCTTAGTTTTAAGTTTGGTCACTATTTCTGATAAATTTAAGGTTCCAGTCTCATCGAGGAGATCATTAACGT
Organism: Arcuatula senhousia; assembly: GCA_963971305.1. Taxonomy (NCBI): domain Eukaryota; kingdom Metazoa; phylum Mollusca; class Bivalvia; order Mytilida; family Mytilidae; genus Arcuatula; species Arcuatula senhousia. The sequence continues at coordinate 20,347 of CAXARO010001505.1, forward strand.
AAATGATGTCACTTTGAATCCAGTTATGAAATATTAAGGGATTTTGGTTTAACTTGATATTTTTGTTTCCCCAAATTATCTCTTTTCGGATTTCTCTGAAATTAGTTGGGGGTTGTGGTTTTTTGACAAATTGTACCCAACTTTTTAATATTTCTTTATAAAACATTGGAATAAGGTCTATGTTTTCCAGGTGTTTTAAATCATTAATAGTTAAATTCATTCTAAATATTAGTAGATTTTTACCAAATTTCGATAGGTATAGTTTCGGTATTATAGACCAATTTTCACTATCTTTTGAGTTCATGAGTCTTATCGCCCATTTAATTTTTTGTGCATCTAATTGACTTTGTATATCAATCATATTTAAACCACCTTCTTCATAGTCCGCTATAATTGTTTTTCTTTTAATTTTATCTTTTTTATTGTCCCATAAAAATTTGAATATTTCACTTTCTAATTGTTTTATTTTCGTTTTGTCTAGGCTTATCATATTAGACATGAAAGTGAATTGTGGGACTATAAAGGTTTTTATTATCAGTATTTTCCCCAATAAGGAAAGTTTTCTTTTTTCCCAAGTTTTCAAAAGTTTTAATGCTTTATCAAATTTTGTTTGCCAGTTTAGGTTTTCGCATTCTTTTTTATTTATACCGACATATAATCCTAGAACTTTTATAGGCTTCCCTGAAAAACTTATTTCATCTACTTTATCTCTACAGTGTTTCAATTTGCCTATCCATATGCCTTCTGTCTTATTTTTATTCAGTTTTAAACCCGAAAACGTACCAAAGATTTCAATAATGTTTAGTGCTTGTTTGATTTCATTTGAATTTTTTAGAAATAGGGTTGTGTCGTCTGCTAATTGCGATACTTTCATGCTATGTAGCTTGTTGTCAAATTTTATTTCAATTCCTTTTATACCTTTTTCGTTTTTCAATCGATTTGCCATTATTTCTACCGCGATTACAAATATTAACGCGGAGCACGGGCATCCCTGTCTAATACCTCATTGGATGTTCACTGGTGCGGAAACCCATCCATTGTTTGTAATATGGGTCGTTATATTTGTGTACAATGTTTTTATCCAATTGATGAAAGATTTATTAAATCCGAAATGTTTCAGAGTCTCGTACATGAATGTCCAGTTAAGAGTGTCAAACGCTTTAGAGAAATCAATAAATAGTATTGCCCCTTCGATGTTAAATCTATCGGCATAGTCTATTATATCTTGAATTTGTCTTAGATTGCACCCTATAAATCTATTTTGAATGTAACCTGATTGATCCGAACTTATGATCAGGTTTAAAACTTGTTTCATTCTTTCTGCTAGTGCATAAGATAATATCTTATAATCTGTATTTAGAAGTGATATAGGTCTATAATTTGTGAGATTTAAAGGGTCTTCTTTCTTATATATAAGATTTAATATACTTTGTCTTAGGGTGTGGGGTAAAGTTTGATTATCATAACTATCATTGAAAACTTTAAGAATTATCGGCCCGATTTTTTTCCAGAAATGTTTATAAAAGTTTGTACTGAGTCCATCCATTCCCGGACTTTTATTTGGTTTTAGTTTATTTACGGCATTTGTTATTTCCTCATAACTAACATATCCGTCACAAATTTTACTTTCATCCGCTGTTAATTTATGTGGTGTTTTAGTATCACTGACATACTTTTGTAAATCGTCTATATTCTGGTTAATATTATTTTCTTTAGAATAAAGATTTTGATAAAATGTTCTTTCTATGTCAATTATTTTATCTTGATTAGTAGTTATTGTTCCATTTTCGTCTTTTAGTTTAATAATTGTTTTTTTGTTCTGTCTTTGTTTTTCTAATCCTAAAAAGTAGGCATTATTTTTTTCTCCCTTTTCAATCCACAATTGCCTTGATCGAATTTGAGCTCCTACTGCTTTGTATTCGTACTCTTTTTCTATCTCTTGTTGTAACTTTTCTATTTTGTTTGTCAAATTTACATTTTTATTTTGATTATCTATTTCATTTAATTTGATTAACTCTCTTTCTTTTGATATTAGATCATTTTTCTTTTTTCTAGCTCTTTGCTTACAATAGTTAATACTATATTCTTTTATTTCTATCTTCATCAATTCCCATGCGGTTCCTGTATCCTTTGTTTTATCCTTTAGTTTATTAATATTATATTTTTCTATTATTTTTATGATATTATTTTCATATTCGTTTTCGGTTAAGATGGAATTATTTATTTTCCAATACCCTGGACCTTTACTTTTTGCCGTAGCAGTTTGTAATTTTAGCGATACCGCTTGGTGATCGGTATATTGTATTAGTATAGGTCTTATATCACTGCTTTTCACGTTTGGTAAAATGTCTTTTTGAATCAAGATAAGGTCGATTCGACTTGCTTGGTTTCCGTTTTTTCTTTTCCACGTATATTGATTTTTTTGCGGATTTAAGTGTCTCCAAATATCTATAAGGTCAATGTTCTTGATAAGTTGTTTTAGTCCGAAAACCGGTTTTAGTTTTTTATTTTGATTCGATGATTTTCTATCTTGACACGTAAGGGATTGGTTTAAATCTCCGCCTATTATTATTGCTCCGATTGCATTGTTATTCACAAAATCATTCATTTTCTTGAAGAAGGTGTTTCTATTTGATTCTATATTTGGAGCATACGTGTTAACTAATGAGTAGATCGTGTTTTCTATATTTATGTTGATCAGTATGAGTCGACCTTCTATATCTTTGTGAGCATCTACTATTTCGAAATTAAAGTTTTTGTTTATTAAAATAGCTACTCCTTTGCTTGCATTAGTACCGTTACTTGTAAAAATTACGAAATTTGATTCTAATTGTATTAATTTCTCGATCTCATTATCAAAATGTGTTTCTTGAATGAATAAAATGTTACTTCGCTGGGTCTTTATCCATTCATAAAGACGCGATCTCTTATGTTTATCGCGGAGACCCTGGACATTTACTGTGCATACATGTAGATCATATAACATGTTTTACAATTAAACAAGATCTTGATAAATTTTCCATGCACTATTACAACATGTATATAATAATAACAATATGTTGATAACATAACAAAACTTGGTATAAAAAAGATTATGACTTTTATACCATAATAGGTTGAAATCTTGATTAAATGATAGATGGTCAGTTGCATTTCAAATAATTGATTGAGTGAACTAAAGTTAAATCTTAAAGTTTGGTATTTAGAGGGACATAACTCTAGTTTCATGTTTGCCAATAAATACTGTTGTAACAAATAATTCTATTAAATGATGTTACAAGTATATGCAAATGTATATAATAATAAAATAAAAACTACAAAATGCACACACAATGATCTAATCATCTTTTTTTTTTTACTTTTACTTATTTTCTATTTTTTTTTTAAAGTTTTTTTTCAGATTATAACTAAAACAATAAAATTGGTCTAAAGCTTAGTAAATGAAATTATCTCTTTGGTATTTTTGTGTCCCTGTCTTGTGGCGTTGGCGGTGTTCTCTTGTAGTGTTCTGCGTCTCTAGACCCTCGTCCTCTAGGTGTTGTATAGTCATTTATATTGGATTGTTTTTTTCCTTCACTACCCTCCTTTTTGCTGTTCTTTTCCTTTGTTTGAGTATTGTCACTATTTTTCCTGTTATTTCGGATGTCACATCCTTCTTCATTAAAAATATGTACATGAACACGAGTTAGTTACGAGCAGGTTATTGAAATCAATCAACACTTTTGTGTTGGAGTACAAATGACAACAAAGTTCCAGACAATAAATTTTGCTACGCCTGACGCGCGTTTCGTCTATTCAAGACTCATCAGAGGCGCTCTACCAAAAATATTGAAAATGCCAAACACTGTATAAATATGAAGAGCATAGAACAGTATAACCAAAAATACCAAACTGGGGAACCAAATTATTACTAAGATAATCAACCTATGTCTGGGGTAGGAAGAACCTTAGGGTTAAGACAATTTTGAAATTTAGACGGATAATTTAAAGCTTTGATGTATTCTCCAACTCAAAAAGTGTTGGTGCCGGAGCGGGCTAACCTCGGGGAATTTACACTCCACCAGCAGTGCTAACCTTCACGTGTGTTCGAAATACAAATGACAACAAAGTTCCAGACAATAAATTTTGCTACGCCTGACGCGCGTTTCGTCTATTCAAGACTCATCAGAGGCGCTCTACCAAAAATATTGAAAATGCCAAACACTGTATAAATATGAAGAGCATAGAACAGTGTAACCAAAAATACCAAACTGGGGAACCAAATTATTACCAAGATAATCAACCTATGTCTGGGGTAGGAAGAACCTTAGGGTTTAGACAATTTTGATATTTAGACGGATAATTTAAAGCTTTGATGTATTCTCCAACTCAAAAAGTGTTGGTGCCGGAGCGGGCTAACCTCGGGGAATTTACACTCCACCAGCAGTGCTAACCTTCACGTGTGTTCGAAATACAAATGACAACAAAGTTCCAGACAATAAATTTTGCTACGCCTGACGCGCGTTTCGTCTATTCAAGACTCATCAGAGGCGCTCTACCAAAAATATTGAAAATGCCAAACACTGTATAAATATGAAGAGCATAGAACAGTATAACCAAAAATACCAAACTGGGGAACCAAATTATTACTAAGATAATCAACCTATGTCTGGGGTAGGAAGAACCTTAGGGTTTAGACAATTTTGAAATTTAGACGGATAATTTAAAGCTTTGATGTATTCTCCAACTCAAAAAGTGTTGGTGCCGGAGCGGGCTAACCTCGGGGAATTTACACTCCACCAGCAGTGCTAACCTTCACGTGTGTTCGAAATACAAATGACAACAAAGTTCCAGACAATAAATTTTGCTACGCCTGAAAACATCAAAGCTTTAAATTATCCGTTTAAATTTCAAAACTTTGTTGTCATTTGTATTTCGAACACACGTGAAGGTTAGCACTGTTGGTGGAGTTTTATTTCCCTGAGGTTAGCCCTCTCCGGCACCAACACTTTTGTGTTGGAGAAAACATGAAAGCTTTAAATTATCCGTTTAAATTTCAAAATTGTCTAAACCCTAAGGTTCTTCCTACCCAAGACATAGGATGATTATCTTAGTAATAAGTTGGTTCCCCAGTTTGGTATATTTGGTTTTACTGTTCTATGCTCTTCATATTCATAAAATGTTTGGCATTTTCAATATTTTTGGTAGAGCGCCTCTGATAAGTCTTGAATAGACCAAACGCGCGTCAGGCGTAGCAAAATTTATTGTCTGAAACTTTGTTGTCATTCGTATTTCCAAGAGAAGGCCATATTTTCATATGGCACAACGTTTGTACAAAATTAATGTAAAAATGTTTCGTTTTAGATGTACATCATAGTTTAATTATTTTATTATCGACCAAACCCTGGAAGGAGTTTGAAGGATAAGTGTTCGATTAGTTGGTCTCATCAATCGATTAGTGTTCTAAAACCGATCGATTACTGATCGATGATCAGTTTGATTGATTAATCTAGTCGGGACCTGTTACCTTTTGCTAGCGCAAAATGATAAATATTATGGGGAGGCAAGACAGTTATAAACGCCTTTTATGTAAAATGACAAGACAGTTATAAACGCCTTTTATGTAAAATGTCACTAATGGATGTGTCCCTACTAAATTGCGATGTTGTTTCTTGGTAATGCTGGTACATTGCTTTGTCAAATTCTATCTCCAAGCCTTGCAATATCATACTCTGACATTTCTACTTTGTTCACAAAATGGATTAACTCTTAGGAATAATATTTTATTTTAAATAAAATCATGCCCGGCATGAAAACAGTAACATGTTGAAAGATCTAGGAAAAGATTATATACACCATTTATTACTTAAGGGAAAAAAAACAATCAGCAACTCTGTGGATGTAGTCTCAGTAAGCAAACTCTCTGTAGACATAGTCTCTCTATATTTTGTCTTATATATCAAGAACAAAAAGATATTTAAGGAATTTCAATTGCATATTGTTCAGCTAAATGAGCTCTACAAAAGTGTCCATTGTGTCGAAATTATCAGATAAGTCCTAATAAGACTTATGGTCCCTTATACGCCAAAATAATGGTTTCAGCAATATAGATTGTGAACTATAGAAAATAGAAATAAAGGTCTTGCTTGCTAAAATGCTCAGCTAATTGAGATCTACAAAATTAGTTAATAGCCTGTCTTGAAAGTAAGGCAAGTGTGGATAAACGATAGGTAACCAGTTCTTGACGAATCTCGTCAAAAGGAACATGGTCCTTGGAAAACATCGCCTTCACAGCAGCATACTCCTCATCAGACCTGAATATCAAATTCGTTTGGTCGATGTCGGATAACTTAGCCTGTAGATGAGATATTCACTTGTATTACGAGTCGAAAATGCCATTCCTATGCATAGCAGGAGGTCATCAGCCACGTTCAGCCTATGTGTGTTGTCAGGCCGGTCTTTTCTCCGCTGATAATACTAAGCGGATTAACGACATTGGATGCAATTATGTCATTAGAAGTGACTGTGTTAACGGCCCTCCTGATCTCCCTAGAAGCCTTATCGTGCTAAATTCCTTCACGAATGATGGACTACTGTTTGGTAGTAAAGCTACGGTAAAGGACTAGTATGTCTGGCATTGCAATGTACTTGACTACGTACATAATCCCCAATAAATTCAACAATAGCTGTAAAAATTAAACAAATGATTAAAATAGTGTTGTGAAACTACACGTTCTCCTTTTACTTATTTTTATTTGGGAATTTGAATAAAGTATTTGTCATGATATTTGCAAAGTCAAATGTTTTACCAAAGTCCTCATTCAGTATAAATGATATTGGTCAGGTTAATCTTACATTTTTAACGCTAAATCAGCGAGATCGACGTCTTTTTCGCTCCATTTTCAATGTTCTCGGAATTGACCTTGCCCTTTAATCATTTAGAGTTATCCTTCTTTATACAGTAAAACCCGATTTTTACCTTAATATTTACGATTATGCTGGCTCGTTGTAAATAAACTATTTTATATTGTTGAATTTAATATGTTTTATGATTCATAATTAATATTCCGCGAAATAGTGGTTTTGCGGGAAATTGCACATGATTTTTACTATGGTAACAAACTTATGACGCTCGTTGTTATTTTCAACGACGCTTTTGGTAAGCATCTTTTGATTCTCCCAGAGATCGGACGTGTTTTTCCGTTCTCCTGACCTTTTTCGAAATTGGGCATTGACTTTTAGTTAAAGTTGAACATTTTGGGTTGGAACTTTAAATAGTTATTGATAATTTAACCGGATCCTTGCTTATGTTTGCATTTAAGCGATGAAGTTCGTAGCATCATAAGTTAGCATCTAGTTTTCACTGTAATTTGTCGTTATATTTAGAGTCCGGGATTTTCCTCAACTAAATTGTTTAAGTGTTATTCGTTAAAGTACATCGTACTACTTATTTATTTATTTATTCCACGGGCTGGGCATTTTTTATATGACATTTTGGTCATAGTGAATAGATTTTTGCCAGCTGTTTTTTCTGTGATAAATTGTTAAATATTTGAGATTGTTGAACTTATTCTTTGAACTTGTTATAATAAATTATCTATTTTTGGTAATTTGAGTTTTTCTAGTAAAGTAAAGTTTGAGCAATCACTGAGATTTTGGAATAAGTGTAAAACAAACAAACCGCTCGGTACACGAACTTCCACAACACTGGTGGCAGCGGTGCTTGCTCATTGCTTTCTAGATAGAAGTTTTTGTTTTATTAAAGTTTAAATTAAATTTTTTCACAGCTGGATATATATATTTTTTTTTTCTTGACACAGTTGTTAAGGAATTGAGAAATCTTTGTTGCCTAAAGTAGTGAAGTCTATACAGGTTTTCCTTGATTTTTCTATAACCACAAGTAGTGAAGTCTACAGGTTATTTCTTTTTATAAAGTTAACTTAAAAGATTACCCTGAGCAGTGAAGTCTGTAAGCAGCGAAGGCTGTGGGTTTTCTTTATTTATTTGAAGAGAATATTAAGCAGTGAAGTCTGTATTTATTTTGACTCTGTTTAATTAAAGAAACCATAAGCAGTGAAGTCTGTAGGTTTTCTTTGATTTTATATATTTGATTTTGACTTTGGGAAATAAAGTTGAGTATGGCTGGTACATTTAGGCCAGGTCCCATTACCCGTTCAATGCGGGGAAGGTTAAGGGTACCTGAGATGGACATAGGTAAAGGTCCAAGTGGTACGGCACAGGATTATGATACTTTATCTGAGATAGATCAAGGGGAGTATGATAAAATTAGAGGTAATACCCAAGCAATCAGAAATAGATGGCAAAGTGAAAGTGCTTTAAATAGGGATATTACAAACTCATCTGTTGCTTTGAATAATCAACAGCATACATGTACATGTAAGAATGAGGTCATGAATTTGAGGTCAGAAAATAGGACTCTATCAAGGGAGAATATGGATTTGAAACAAAAGCTTGAGGCAAGCATACATGACATTGATGTATTAAAGGGTAGATTAGGTGAATTGTCTAGCCAAGGGATACAAATGGAGATGGACTATCAAAATGAAATTGATAGTATTAGAAAAGAGAAACATGATCTTTTGTGTAGATGTAGGTCAATTCAGACTGAACTTGATAAACAGAAAAATATTAATGAAAGTTTACAAAGGTCTGCAGTAAACTTATCAAATGAGGGAAGTACATGTAGGTCATATGTAGAATATAACCATGGTAGACAGAGATCTTGTAATAATAATAATCAAGATTTTTCAGTTAGTAATACAAATGCATATGTAGGTGATTTGCATAGAGGCACAAGTAGTACGAGAACCAGTAATAGTTCTCAGAGTAACCCAGATGAACCTAAATTTAGGTTGCCTTATTTTGATGGCAAGGGAGATTTTCAAGGATTTTGGACACTTTTTGAGTTGGGTGTAAAGCAATTTTGCTGGGATAACAACAAGCAGGTTGTTCAGTTGATGTGTTGTCTCAAGGGTGATGCATTATCATTTGTGGGTAAACTGCCCTTTGGTGTAAGGGATGATATCAGTAGTCTTTATGATGCATTAGTTAGGCGTTATGGAGATCATGTACTACCTGAACAATACAGGGAGAATTTAAATCAGGTTAGAAAGCTTTCTAAGGAGTCTGTGGCAGAATATGCAGACAGGGTTAGTGACCTGGTGAATAAGGCTTATCCTAATATGAGTCCACCTAGTTTAATGACTACAGTTGTCATAGAGCACATGTTAAGGGGTCTAACAGACAAGTCATTGATATATGACGTGAGGACTAAGAACCCTCAGTCAGTGGACGAAGCCATAAAACTTATTACATGGCATGAGTGTTGCAAAAGCAGTGCCACAAGTGGTGGTAAACAGAATGTAGGTGTCAGGAATGTAGAGTATGATACATTTGATGATACATATCAGGATTTTGAAACTGACATAAGGAGAGTAGGGGGTAAACCTAGGTTTGTCACAGAGGAAAGGTTGGAAAATAGACTTGGTGTTTTTGCCAAGGAAATCAAACAGGACATGAAAGATGGCTTTAATAACATAACTAAGCTAATTAATAAAGGAAGTCAGTCTCATGAAGGTACAAAACCAGGGTCAAAGGAGGTTACTTGTTTTAAGTGTCATCAGAAGGGTCACATAAGTAGGTCTTGTCCTGTGAAGCAGAGTGGGGGCAAGGGCTTTACTTCAGATCAGAAGGCTCAGGAGCGAAGTAAGGATCAGGGGAGTCCTAGCCCCAGTGCTAATGTGAAGTTAAACTAGAACGGACTAAGTCTGACGGCCAAGGCTTAGTCCCCAAACCAAATTTTGACATTAAAGTTGATAAAAATTCTCATGATTTGACTAGTGAGTTTGCAAATTGTGATGTGAATAACTTGGTTTCTGATAATATTGAAGTTTTGACTACTGAAAGTTTGGATGTAGTTGCTATAAATGATACATGTATGACTACGGGTAGTGTTCCTGATGTAGTTGTTGATAATACATGTATTGCTACAAAGGCTTCTGATGTAGTGGTTGATGATTTAGCTACTGAAGTTTCTACTGTAGTGTTGGATAAATCTATTGAGGACCAAAAGGGAGTTGAGAACGAGGCTTCTGAAGTTTCTCATGTAGATGAGGATGATGATGATCGTCCAGTTGTCGAAATTTATAGAATAAAGGTTGTTACTATGTATTTTCCAATCAATGTAGGAGGTATTGACCTCAAAGCTGTTGTTGATTGTGGTGCAGCTGTTTCTGTAATGAGTGAATCTTTATATTATCAGATACCTATGAATGAGCGTCCAATTTTGAAACGTTCTCCAATTAACCTTAAAGTTGCTGAGGCAGGGAAAAAGATGAGCACTCTTGGGGTAGCTAAATTTAACGTTGTTTTAGGACCTTTCAAGTTTGACTCTTATGTACATGTAGCACCCATGGACGACAAATTTTTACTGGGTGGTGACATATTAGATGATCATGATATTTCTGTCAATACGAAAAGAGGTTTAGAGATGCTTGGTGTTTGGTTTGAGTGTGAGGTTGAAAGACACCAGAATTTTATAGCTAGGGTGGTTATGAAGGAAACTAACTATTCCTCCTAACTCTGAAATTATAGTTGAGGGTCAAGGTGTTAATTGTGAGTCACTAGACACTAGGTATGGTAGCATTGAACCTATTACAGAGGATAGTAGAAAAATCTTAATAGCTAGATGTTTCATAGATCCTTATCAGAAAAATATCCCTGTCAGATTAGAAAATCTTGATGATGTTCCTATCAAAGTTAAGAAAAACTATCTTCTTGGGGAAATACATCCAGTTTTGGAATTTGAAAAAATTGTCACTGAAGATAAAGAGTGTCAAGGTTTAATGAGTGAGTGAGTTGGTGTTTTACGCCCGTGCAACGCTATATAGGTTATTTACAGGCGATGAACATGAAAAGGATGATAAAATGAACATGAAATGATGATGATAAATGAAATATGGGGATGGGGTGGGAAACAAAGGACCGGTAAATTTTGAAGAACCACACGAAAAAGGTGAGAGGTGGGTAGGGTCGGAAAATTTAGCCTATGTGGTGCACTACTGGGCGGTCCACAAAGGGGTCTTTTACGTGCATGAAGCGTGGCACTCTCCACACACGTTGGCCCACTATGGTCGGCGGTCAGGGTTTCCGTATTATAGACCTGACAACCCCCGCGGACGAGGGCTACCCTATTCAGCCACCTAGGGTACACACTTGGTCGCTCTGTGGGCTGAGCACCGACCCGACGTCGGAATCCCAAGACCCTTAGTCGCCTCTTACGACAAGCTAGGCTCTGCTGCGGGCCTATTCGCCACCCGGGCCCCGCACGGGACGTCAAGGTTTAAAAACAGTGAAAGATTGTTGTAATGCTTTCAAAGATGTTAATATGGGTGAACGCCAGGGGGTGTTATGGAACCCACTTTATTTAACATGTCAGATGATTTTAGATGTTTAAAAGTACATGTGAGTGATTCAGATGATGGTGGCGATGGAGTTAGGGCCGATATTCCTGAGTTACCTGATCATTTGAAAGAGTTGTATGAAAACAGTATTAAAAAACTTTCTCGTTCGGAGGACAAGTTTAAATTGGCTGAGGTTTTAGTCAAAAATCAAAATGCTTTTGCTAAGAACAAAATGGATTTAGGTTCTTGTTCTTTGATTGAACATAAAATTGAGACTGCAGGGGCTGCTCCTTTTAGACAACCTTTAAGACATACACCCCCGAACTTTGAAGGGGAAGAGGAAAAATACTTAAAAGACCAATTAGAGCAAGGTGTCATAAGGCCATCAAAATCTGCATGGGCTTCAGGGGTGGTTCTTGTTCGTAAAAAAGATGGCACAGTTCGTTGGTGCGTAGACTATCGCAAGTTGAATGAGGTTAGCGTGAAGGATGCTTACCCTTTACCTAAAATTTCAATGTGTCTTGACTGTTTAGCTAATGCTAGTCTATTTTCTGTTTGTGATTTACAATCTGGTTATTGGCAACTGAAAGTGGCAGAGGAAGATCGCCACAAAACTGCTTTTATTACTAAATATGGGTTGTTTGAGTATGTTAAAATGCCATTTGGGTTATGTAATGCCCCTGGTACATTCCAACGGTGTATGGAATTGATTTTTAGAGGTTTACAGTGGAAAACTCTACTTATATATTTAGATGATATTATTATCTTCAGTTCATCTATCAGTGAACATTTTGATAAACTAGATGAGGTTTTGTCTAGATTAGAAAAAGCTGGTTTGAAATTAAAACCTTCCAAGTGTGATTTTCTTAAAGATGAAGTCTTATATTTAGGACATTTGGTCTCTAAAGATGGTGTTAGTCCTAACCCTAAAGTAGTAGAGTCTGTTAAATCATGGAAAGTTCCATGTAATGTTAAAGAAGTTCAACAGTTTTTGGGTCTCTGTAACTACTACAGACAGTTTGTATTGAAGTTTAGTGAAATTGCTTCTCCTCTTAGTAAACTTACTCAAAGAGGAGTTGAATTTATTTGGACAGATGAGTGTCAATCTGCCTTTACACAATTAAAGTCAGCATTATGTGACGCTCCTATATTAGCACATCCTTTACCGGATACACAATTTATATTAGATACAGATGCCTCTAATGTAGGGATTGGCTGTGTTGTATCTCAGGTTGTAAATGGTAAAGAGAGAGTTATTTCTTATGGTTAAAAAAAACTTGATAAACATCAGCAAAGATACAGTGTAACAAGGCGTGAATTATTAGCTGTTGTCACTTTTATACATCAGTTTAGGCATTATTTGTATGGGAAAAAGTTCCTACTCCGTACGGATCATGGATCTTTACGTTGGTTATTTGGATTTAAAGACCCACAAGGGCAAGTTGCCAGGTGGCTTGAATTCCTTTCGGAATATGATTTTATTATAGAACACAGAAGTGGTAGTAAACACTGCAATGCAGATGCGCTTAGTCGCAAAGATCTTGAACCTTTATGTTCTCATTTAGAAAATTCTGAGTTTAATCCAGAATGTAATACATGTAAGACTATGAAAGCTGACTGGGCTGATTTTAAAGAGGAAGTTGATAATGTGGTTAATTTAGGGCACAAAATTAATTGTCCTATTAGAGCTGTCACTAGAAGTCAAGATTGCAAGTTGATACAATCAAATTGGCTGGAGGGTTATTCAAATAAAGATATAGAGACTTTTCAAAGGGAAGACCCTGATTTACAAATTATTCACAACTGTGTTGATTCAAATGCTGTTCCTAACAGAGATGAAATGCTATCTTTTAGTCCTGCTGTCAGGAAATACTTATTAAATTATTCTTGTTTACATAAAGAACATGGTGTTCTTTATCAGAAAAGATTACTTTTGAATGATAAAGTGTCTTATCAATTGTTGGTGAGTGAGTGAGTGAGTTGGTGTTTTACGCCCGTGCAACGCTATATAGGTTATTTACAGGCGATGAACATGAAAAGGATGATAAAATGAACATGAAATGATGATGATAAATGAAATATGGGGATGGGGTGGGAAACAAAGGACCGGTAAATTTTGAAGAACCACAGGAAAAAGGGGAGAGGTGGGTAGGGTCGGAAAATTTAGCCTATGTGGTGCACTACTGGGCGGTCCACAAAGGGGTCTTTTACGTGCATGAAGCGTGGCACTCTCCACACACGTTGGCCCACTATGGTCGGCGGTCAGGGTTTCCGTATTATAGACCTGACAACCCCCGCGGACGAGGGCTACCCTATTCAGCCACCTAGGGTACACACTTGGTCGCTCTGTGGGCTGAGCACCGACCCGACGTCGGAATCCCAAGACCCTTAGTCGCCTCTTACGACAAGCTAGGCTCTGCTGCGGGCCTATTCGCCACCCGGGTATCAATTGTTGGTTCAAAAGTTTTGAGACCTGAAGTTATTGCTAGTTGTCACAATACATTATATGCTGCTTACTTTGGCATTAGTAATACCTTAGAAAAGGTGAAGTCTTCTTTTCATTGGTACAAGATGGGTCTTGATGTTAAAGTCCATGTACAGAGTTGTGCTGTTTGTAATAAAAATAAGTCTTTAAATAAGAAACATAAAGCAGCTCTACAAACTTATATTGCTGGGTATCCTATGGACAGGATTGCTCTAGATGTAATTGGGCCTTTGCCGAAAACTAAGCATGGCAATAAATACATTTTGGTCATTGGTGATCACTTTACTCGTTGGATGGAAGCATTCCCACTTCCAGATCAACAGGCTGAGAAAGTAGCTGAGAAACTTGTACATGAATTTATAGCTCGTTTTGGTGCTCCATTAGAAATTCATACCGACCAAGGTCGAAATTTCGAAAGTTGCATTTTCAAGGAAATTTGCAAATTATTTGATATTAAAAAGACTAGGTCCACTTCTTATAGACCATGTTCTAATGGTATTATTGAGAAATTTAATGCCACTTTAGAGAAGATGTTACAGAATTTTATTAATAAAAATACTGATGACTGGGATTTATATATTGGTATTTTGATGTCAGCATATCGCAGTATGCCACACCCGGCTACAGGGTACAGTCCCAACATGATGATGTTTGGTCGAGAGGTTTTGTTACCCAATCATATTTTGTTTCCATTTCCACCGCATAAACAGGTTCAGTCTACTGAATATGTTGAGTCTTTGACAAACCATTTAGAAGAAATTTATAATTTGGCTCGTGCTAATTTGAAGTCTAGTTCTCAGAAACAGAAGAGAGACTATGACACTAGAGTTGTCGAGAAACAGTATGAGGTCGGCAGTTTAGTCTATAAATTAAATGAACGTACTTTGAAGCTTTCTAATAAATGGTCTGGTCCATATGTAGTCATGGAAAAGATAAATTCTATACTTTATCTGCTCAGAGGGCGTACAAAATCAGAGGTTGTCCATCACGATAAACTAAGCCATACGAATCTGGTGATGTTCCAGCCTGGGTGGTTAAAATCCAAAAGAACCTGTAGATACATTTATAAACTGTTAGACAGTTTATTATTCCTATGTAGTAGAAATTTTTATAAACTCTTGAATTCTATTTAATTACATGATGTATGATGTCTCCCTATTTTACCATATTTACTTTTAGAATACATACTCCAATTATACTAGAAAGTAGAAATGTTGGATATCTACAATTGCTCTTGGCAAGATTGCACCTTTGAGGGTCCAAAGGCAGATTCGTTTCGACACTACATGTTAAATCATGTATCTCCGGAGGAGAACCCTTTTTATTGTTCAACATGTCTATTTAAAGGGAACACTATGAAGGCTATGATAAGACATATATCTAAATTCAGGAAACATAAGGATTTAGGGGGTGATGAGTCTATAGAATGCATTGTAAAAGTCAAAACACCTTACAAAGTGGTAGAGGGGAAAGATATTATTAAAAAGCAGGAACCAGTTGTACAAGTTGTGGAGGAGATAATTATTGAGGAAGAAGTTGATCAGGAGTACAGGAGATGTGAATTCAGTACGCAGACAGAAAAGGATGTTGAAGAAGTGGAAATGTGGAAGGAGAGGTATGAGGACATGAAGAGGAAGAACAAAGAGGAGACAAACAATTTAGCAGATTACATTGTTAGATTGGAGAGACGACTAAGTAGGCAGCAGGAGATGATAAGAGAGAGAGACGACCAGGTGGAGGATTTGAAAGTACAGATTAGAAGGAAAGACCCGTTTGTTAGAGGATTCGAGGAGATGTGGGCGGAGGAAGAGATGAGAGATGTAACACCAAAGAAGAAGATGAGAAGTGTAGTTAAAAAACTTTAAAGTATGTAAATTTTATGTATAGTGTATGTTGTTAAGGGAAAAAGTAAGGGTTTTCGGAAATTTTTAATTTTTAGGGATAAGATTGGGTGGATTTTAATATAAATATAACTAAGTAGTATAAAGCTTAAGTGAAATAGAAGCTTTTATGAAATTATGTTGTGAGAGTTAAGTGGTGGAGTCCATATCTCATAACTTTTTACTTTATAATGTGCTATTAGGACATTTAAGTGGTGAAGTCCTCAGTCTGTATAGCACATGGGGGTTGGGTTATTGTTATATTATATTGTATTGTATATGTATGATATTGGTTCATATATATGTTTTCGTTTTCATGACCTGTTTGTATTGTTATGAGCTGGCTATTTTGAGGTTTATAGGTATACAGGTGTGTAACATATAATAGTTACAAGTTGTTGTCGTTAAATGATGTGTGAATGTAATAGTTTTCTTTTCTATTGTTTTCATGAAAATTATTTGAGCTTACTTTTAAAAAGTTCAATGAGATAGTTACCAAAGGTGTGAAGGCATCGGTGACTATGTTTCTAAATAAATATTAAATAGAATTGTGGTGCCATAAGAGGTGAAGTCCTCAGGAACTACAGTTGAAGTAACTAATAGATTTTTGATTAATCGTTCCATTTTTTTTTACTTATAAGTTTCAAATAAATGTTTTTAACTTTTATTTGCTAAAGTTTTCTGAAAGAATAAATCTTGTCTATACTTGTTTTCGCAATATGGCTTCATTATTTCGAAATGAAATGTGTTTGTAAATATGTTATTGTTGATATATCCATGATAATTATATAAACTAGAAAACTATGTATTAGTTACTGGTACAAATGGTGAAGTCCATCTATCAGTATATCCATTTTCGGACCATTCTAAGGGGTGAAGTCCTCGGTCCAATACTATGTAATGTGTATATAATAGTTGATTTTTATTTTTGGTAGATAAACTGATAAAGTGGTGAAGTCCATACATCAGTTTGGACCATTCTAAGGGGTGTAGTCCTCGGTCCTATTGTCACGTAAAAGTGTTCTATGACATGAAATGTTGTTAATGTATTTTGTAACGTAATAATACGAGCACTATGAGCATATTTTGGGGACAAAATGTTTTCTCACAGGGGGGCAGTGTTGTGAAACTACACGTTCTCCTTTTACTTATTTTTATTTGGGAATTTGAATAAAGTATTTGTCATGATATTTGCAAAGTCAAATGTTTTACCAAAGTCCTCATTCAGTATAAATGATATTGGTCAGGTTAATCTTACATTTTTAACGCTAAATCAGCGAGATCGACGTCTTTTTCGCTCCATTTTCAATGTTCTCGGAATTGACCTTGCCCTTTAATCATTTAGAGTTATCCTTCTTTATACAGTAAAACCCGATTTTTACCTTAATATTTACGATTATGCTGGCTCGTTGTAAATAAACTATTTTATATTGTTTAATTTAATATGTTTTATGATTCATAATTAATATTCCGCGAAATAGTGGTTTTGCGGGAAATTGCACATGATTTTTACTATGGTAACAAACTTATGACGCTCGTTGTTATTTTCAACGACGCTTTTGGTAAGCATCTTTTGATTCTCCCAGAGATCGGACGTGTTTTTCCGTTCTCCTGACCTTTTTCGAAATTGGGCATTGACTTTTAGTTAAAGTTGAACATTTTGGGTTGGAACTTTAAATAGTTATTGATAATTTAACCGGATCCTTGCTTATGTTTGCATTTAAGCGATGAAGTTCGTAGCATCATAAGTTAGCATCTAGTTTTCACTGTAATTTGTCGTTATATTTAGAGTCCGGGATTTTCCTCAACTAAATTGTTTAAGTGTTATTCGTTAAAGTACATCGTACTACTTATTTATTTATTTATTCCACGGGCTGGGCATTTTTTATATGACATTTTGGTCATAGTGAATAGATTTTTGCCAGCTGTTTTTTCTGTGATAAATTGTTAAATATTTGAGATTGTTGAACTTATTCTTTGAACTTGTTATAATAAATTATCTATTTTTGGTAATTTGAGTTTTTCTAGTAAAGTAAAGTTTGAGCAATCACTGAGATTTTGGAATAAGTGTAAAACAAACAAACCGCTCGGTACACGAACTTCCACAACAATAGTTTGTACCTGTGTATTTATCAATCTGAGAAAAATGCTCTGGATATAATTCAGAGACCAATTCTCTGTCTGGCACGTTTAAAACTTTTAAGAAACAATTTTTTAACTTTGCTCTTTTCTTTGATTTTTTAATGCCTTTAACGGCATTATCCAAACTCTTGTTTAAGGCCAAACTCGAAAAATTGTGTCTTTCCTCTTCCTTAATTCCCTGTAGCTCCCTAAATAACTAAAATAAAAAGAAAAAAAAACCTCAGAGGGTCTGAGAGCGATTCCGTGGTGTCATGATTGGGAATCTTCGTTTTGGGGACATAGTAACTATTTCACTGTAATCATACCCTGTGTTTCATCATGTATATGATTATTTTTTTCTTTTTTAGGGCCCCACCATGCTCTATAGTAATAAGTCTGTCCGTCCGTCCGTAGCAAAATAAGTTTTCCAAACTTTTTCCATACGCTTGCAGACATTGGACAATAGTTTGTATGCGAGTCAAGTATGATGAGTAACAGTTCAAGTTAAAAAAAGAAGAGCGCTACCCTATTCAGCAACCTAGGGTACACACTTGGTCGCTCTGTGGGCTGAGCACTGACCCGACGTCAGAATCCCAAGACCCTTAGTCGCTTGTTACGACAAGCTAGGCTCTGCTGCGGGCTTATTTACCACCCGGGCCCTGCACGGGACTGTTTCAGGACGAAGTAATTCAAGAAAGAAAGTTATTTGAAACACGTCCAGACATAGTCCGAGATTGCTCTGACGTCCTCGGCATTTTTCCAGCAAGCTGGTGCAGTATAAACAAGTTTCTTTTTGGAAAAAAAAGGTATTAATAGGTAAATATGTAATTCATGCAGCGAATTAAAATGTCAGATATTAAAACTGTTTATAGTCATGTTGTTAAATTATGTTTGGTTATGTTTAGGCCTATGACTAAGTGACCAAATTGTTCAATATGTTGTTAATCAATTGTGTACAACAAAAATGGCTTGTTAACTCTTTTTTCTGTGGCTGAACAGACATCAGAAATATTCAAGAGATTACGTAATGAATAAGTGGCAACAATTGACATAATATATGAACAAGAGGGGAAGTTCCTTTAAAAACTTATTTATCTGTAGAAGAAATGTAAAAGTAGAATGAAAAGGGGAAGGCTATGAAACAAAAGTCTTTGTCATAATTATTCAAATTTTAGGACAAATAAATTCCGAAAGACTACAGATTGGGACGCTAACTAATTACTAAAGTCTAAGTCACACTGTCAAGTTCTGACAAGTACTTTTTTCTACGTTTGAACAATTCAATCTTTAATGTCATTATTTTGTCGTACATGTACATGTAGTTTCTTGTTATTACGTTTTCCTACAATTTTAAATGTTTTTATTCCATTTAATATGCATTTTTTTAATTGATTCTTTGCTATTCTTAGTCAATATATACACTTATAATATATCAACTTACAGTTTTATTGGCTTCAGTGCCTTTTCTGTGATTTGGTCCTTGGTGGCATTCCATCAATTTGCTCCCCACTACCTTAAATGGTATTCCATCACAGGTAATTTGGGATCCCCGCTGTACTCGGCCATCGTCATCAGATCGTATTAAGTGCTCATTGATGTCACATTATCCTAATAAAGAAGTTTTAAAAATATAAATTAAATATGTGTATATATATATATGTATTTGCCATTCAATGACAATGCATGTGTTTCTAGAAATGCAGACGTGAGAACACTTAAACATAGGTTATATATGATTATATAGTTTGAATCGTTATTGTCCCCCTCCGCAACGCGTCGGAGGGACCTAGTAATGGTCTATGTCCGTTCGTCGCGTTTTTTTTGTGGGTGCAACTCCTCAGACACTCCTGAACAGATGTTGCTGATAGGGTACTATTAGTAGGTGATCATCCTTTATCGCTGATAGGGTACTATTAGTAGGTCATCATCATTTCATGTTCATTATATCATCCCTTTCATGTTCATCGCCTGTAAATAACCTATATGGCGTTGCACGGGCGTAAAACACCAACTCACTCCCATATTTGAAATTTTCAAAATGATCGCCGTTTCCATGGAAAAATCGTTTAAAATCTAGCAAAAATCTGGTTCTGTTCCGTTCCATAAAGTACTTATACCAACCCGGCTCTTGATATTTAACGGAACGGAACGGAACCATAATTTATTTTAACCAAAATCAAAAGAATTAAAAATTGAATATATGTATATGACTGACAACGAACTTAATTGATTATATACTTGTAGCTTTATTCGTCCGTGTATACTGCACAACACGTTGGTAAAGTCTTTGCTTATAAAAATTCATTAGGGACCATTATGTGTAATAGTTCTTCTTCCCATATCATTTCGTTCATACCCAAAAATAAATAAAAGGTTTTCTAACCTTCTACCTTCCTGCATTCCAGCAAAAAATAGAAAAAAATACCATTAGAAACACAAAGAAAAAATGGAACGGAACGGAACGGAACCATATTTTTTTCCAAAATCAAAAAAAAAATGAATATATGTATATGACTGACAAAGAACTTAATTATATACTTGCAGCTTTATTCGTCCAGTCCTGTGCGGGGCCCGGTGGTGATGAGATTGGAAACACAGGGACAGGGAATTTTCGTTTTGGAGACATAGTAACTATTTCACTGTAATCATACCCTGTGTTTCATCATGTATATGATTATTTTTTTCTTTTTTAGGGCCCCACCATGCTCTATAGTAATAAGTCTGTCCGTCCGTCCGTAGCAAAATAAGTTTTCCAAACTTTTTCCATACGCTTGCAGACATTGGACAATAGTTTGTATGCGAGTCAAGTATGATGAGTAACAGTTCAAGTTAAAAAAAGAAGAGCGCTACCCTATTCAGCAACCTAGGGTACACACTTGGTCGCTCTGTGGGCTGAGCACTGACCCGACGTCAGAATCCCAAGACCCTTAGTCGCTTGTTACGACAAGCTAGGCTCTGCTGCGGGCTTATTTACCACCCGGGCCCTGCACGGGACTGTTTCAGGACGAAGTAATTCAAGAAAGAAAGTTATTTGAAACACGTCCAGACATAGTCCGAGATTGCTATGACGTCCTCGGCATATTTCCAACAAGCTGGTGCAGTATAAACAAGTTTCGTTTTGGAAAAAAAAGGTATTAATAGGTAAATATGTAATTCATGCAGCGAATTAAAATGTCAGATATTAAAACTGTTTATAGTCATGTTGTTAAATTATGTTTGGTTATGTTTAGGCCTATGACTAAGTGACCAAATTGTTCAATATGTTGTTAATCAATTGTGTACAACAAAAATGGCTTGTTAACTCTTTTTTCTGTGGCTGAACAGACATCAGAAATATTCAAGAGATTACGTAATGAATAAGTGGCAACAATTGACATAATATATGTACAAGAGGGGAAGTTCCTTTAAAAACTTATTAATCTGTAGAAGAAATGTAAAAGTAGAATGAAAAGGGGAAGGCTATGAAACAAAAGTCTTTGTCATAATTATTCAAATTTTAGGACAAATAAATTCTGAAAGACTACAGATTGGGACGCTAACTAATTACTAAAGTCTAAGTCACACTGTCAAGTTCTGACAAGTACTTTTTTCTACGTTTGAACAATTCAATCTTTAATGTCATTATTTTGTCGTACATGTACATGTAGTTTCTTGTTATTACGTTTTCCTACAATTTTAAATGTTTTTATTCCATTTAATATGCATTTTTGTAATTGATTCTTTGCTATTCTTAGTCAATATATACACTTATAATATATCAACTTACAGTTTTATTGGCTTCAGTGCCTTTTCTGTGATTTGGTCCTTGGTGGCATTCCATCAATTTGCTCCCCACTACCTTAAATGGTATTCCATCACAGGTAATTTGGGATCCCCGCTGTACTCGGCCATCGTCATCAGATCTTATTAAGTGCTCATTGATGTCACATTCTCCTAATAAAGAAGTTTTAAAAATATAAATTAAATATGTGTATATATATATATGTATTTGCCATTCAATGACAATGCATGTGTTTCTAGAAATGCAGACGTGAGAACACTTAAACATAGGTTATATATGATTATATAGTTTGAATCGTTATTGTCCCCTTCCGCAACGCGTCGGAGGGACCTAGTAATGGTCTATGTCCGTTCGTCGCTTTTTTTTTGTGGGTGCAACTCCTCAGACACTCCTGAACAGATGTTGCTGATAGGGTACTATTAGTAGGTGATCATCCCATCATCATTTCATGTTCATTATATCATCCCTTTCATGTTCATCGCTCGCCTGTAAATAACCTATATGGCGTTGCACGGGCGTAAAACACCAACTCACTCACTCACTCACTCCCATATTTGAAATTTTCAAAATGATCGCCGTTTCCATGGAAAAATCGTTTAAAATCTTGCAAAAATCTGGTTCTGTTCCGTTCCATAAAGTACTTATACCCACCCGGCTCTTGATATTTAACGGAACGGAAAGGAACCATAATTTATTTTAACCAAAATCAAAAGAATTAAAAATTGAATATATGTATATGACTGACAACGAACTTAATTGATTATATACTTGTAGCTTTATTCGTCCGTGTATACTGCACAACACGTTGGTAAAGTCTTTGCTTATAAAAATTCATTAGGGACCATTATGTGTAATAGTTCTTCTTCCCATATCATTTCGTTCATACCCAAAAATAAATAAAAGGTTTTCTAACCTTCTACCTACCTGCATTCCAGCAAAAAAATAGAAAAAAATACCATTAGAAACACAAAGAAAAAATGGAACGGAACGGAACGGAACCATATTTTTTTCCAAAATCAAAAAAAAATGAATATATGTATATGACTGACAAAGAACTTAATTATATACTTGCAGCTTTATTCGTCCAGTCCTGTGCGGGGCCCGGTGGCGATGAGATTGGAAACACAGGGACAATAAATTTTGAAATTAAGTTGAAAGTGATATTGCATAACACATAAAAAGAACTGCATAAAATTTAAAAAAAACATATATTTAAAGATGACAATAGCACCAAAATATAAACAACATATTTTTTTCTACCCGTACCAAATAATGTCATGAATGTGCTTGAGATCATCGATTATTGCCTTTTATCATGATTATGAGTATGTTTGATATATGTACGTCTACATCTAAATATGAGAAAAATGAACAACAAAATAAGGCATTTGTCATTTAATCTTACATTCAGATATATTGATGATGTCCTTTCTGTCAATAACACTTCATTTGGTAGATGGAGTGAGTGAGTGAGTGAGCTGGTGTTTTACGCCCGTGCAACGCTATATAGGTTATTTACAGGCGATGAACATGAAAAGGATGATACAATGAACATGAAATGATGATGATATATGAAATATGGGATGGGGTGGGAAACACAGGGACGGTAAATTTGGAAGAACCACAGGAAAAGGGGAGAAGTGGGTAGGGGCGGAAAATTTAGCCTATGTGGTGCACTACTTGGCAGTCCACAAAGGGGTCTTTTACGTGCATGAAGCGTGGCATTCTCCACACACGTTGGCCCACTATGGTCGGCGGTCAGGGTTTCCGTATTATAGACCTGACAACCCCCGCGGACGAGGGCTACCCTATTCAGGCACCTAGGGTACATGGATTCCTTCGATATATCCCCCAGAATTGGAGATTAAAGAGACCACCGAAACAGATTGCTTCACGTCTTTCTTGGATTTGCACCTCGAATTTGACCCCGACAAGTAGTGCACCACATAGGCTAAATTTTCCGCCACTACCCACCTCTCCCCTTTTCATGTGGTTCTTCAAAATTTACAGTTCCCTTGTTTCCCACCCCATCCCCATTTTTCATTTATCATCATCATTTCATGTTCATTTTATCATCCTTTTTATGTTCATCGCCTGTAAATAACCTTTATAGCGTTGCACGGGCGTAAAACACCAACTCACTCACTCACTCGAATTTGACCCAGGTGGTCATCTCAGTTCAAAAAATTACGATAAAAGAGACGATTTTATTTTTCAAATTATTGATTTCCCTAATATACAGAGCAATATACCTACTTCCCCTGCATACTGTGTTTATATTTCACAACTTATTCGATATGCCAGAGCTTGCACACATTTCACAGATTTTTTTTTTATCAGACACCGCTTTCTTCGTGACCGACTTAAATACGTCTCATACGATCCCTTGATTTTTTTTCTTCGTTATCAGCCACTAGTAGGAAAGATCAAAATTGAGTTAAAAGATATGGTGGTTAATTGTTTTTATTAATGTTTTTCTGGTCAGCTGTACTGAGATGATCACCTCAATATCCCTATTGTGTCTCACAACTATGGTGTGATCTATGGTCATTACCGGATCCTAAGATCGCAATGGAAGAGGGAGGTTTGGCGCCATCAAACCTGGTTTAACCCACCATTTCGTTTGAAATGCCTGTACCAAGTCAGGACCATTGCGATCCACCAATTCTCCTGTGTGGCTGATTCGTTTTAGTCATTTTCTCTGGACTATGACAGTGATCATTTAAGTTCGGTAGTTTTGTTATAACCTTTATTCAAATAGTCGTAAACATTTTATTATAAAATGACCAATATTGTTGAAAGCTGTGATAACCAATGGCCGTAAAATTATTGCTGAAAAGTACTAATATAATATTTGCATACCATCGAAACTTTAAATTATCAGTAAATAATCAAAATACATGATAAAGGTAAACATTTTTATGGTACATTTGTAACTGTGATAGGATTCTGAGAAGGTCCAACTCAAAGCATTCCAAACAAGTTAAAAAAGTGATATTGCATAACCTGTAAAAACAACTGCATAAAATTATTAAAAACATTTTAAATGATGAAAAAGCATAACAAAATAAACAATGTAAAACTTACAACTACTTATCATGTTTTAAGAACATTTTTTTTTACAGATTTTGGCCTCAATGTATGCATTTGGTCATAAAAACATGTTTTTTACAATGGTACCTAAGTGTATAAAATATTCATTGAGATATATTTTGTTATTATTAGTTATCGAAAATGTTCTACAGTGGTCATGGTGATGTTTTTATGCTTTTATTGCATGCATATTTAAAAATACCTACCTAATTTGTGGTGAGGTAAACGTTATTGTAAGGTTTTCTAATCTTGCCTTTTGTTGCTCGGCCAGGGCTTTGCCACTTCCTTGGCCAAAGGAAAAAAAAGATCCAAAGTAAGGCTAATCATTTGTACTTTGTCAGTACTTATTGAGTCTCATTATCTGTATTGCATATAGCTTTAATGTATACGAGATATACTCATGACTCGTGTTATTTTTGTTTACATATATAACACAAACCTCGTCCAAGATTAAGGGAATCATGGTGAACGTTATGGATTTTCCAAATCCTGTCGGTAGCAAGCCGCACACGTCTTTCTTCTTTAGAACAATAGCATGTATTATTCGTTTCTGTTCTGGTTTAAGGCTTATTCCTAACTGAAAATTTGTAATGAAGACTGAGATGGCAGAGTTAAGATCATCGTCATCCATTTTCTTCTGTAAAATTTTTCCCACGGTCTCGGTTTTTTTTTCCCTTCAAAGAAACTGAAACTCATGATGCGCTTCGAATGAACTATGCACATTAGCAGATAAATGTTTTTCCCACGCTCTCAAGTATTTCCGATTATTTTTGTTAATAAACCTAGAAACTTTCCGAGAGACACTTACATGCCATATTTGGAGACAGCTTCCATATTTGGGAACGAGAATTGCCGATATTCTCGTGTGCTCCACTTTCGAAATAGGGAAAACAATATGGCCGATATATCTTTCGCTTGGTACTTTTGACGACAATTTCAAAGGTTAGAAGTAATAGTTTGAATTAAAAGGAACCACGTGTAAGCATAATAAATGTAAATCAATAATTTGAGACCAAATGTATTATGAAAGAAGCATTAATACGCCCGGTGTGATTTCACTTTCGGCCTTGCTCCGTTACGTTAAATGGGGGCGCATTGTAGCTCTGCCGAGTCATAAGACTGTCACAGTAGCTACATTATTGTAGCTAAGGCTCACTGCATTCCACAATAGTAAGTACTTTGATACGAAAATATAAGTTGAGGCATTCTCTCATTCAAGGAAAGTTCTTGAAGCAAAGCAAAACGAGTTGAAAGTCAGATGAAAGGAAACAAGAAGCAGGAAGCAGAACCTTTAGAAACCGATGAAACCAGAAAAGAGTAATAGGATCAGGTCAGAACTGTACACCTTGAGTACATTTGTATTTAACCTTTTCTTTACCTATATCTGTGTTTCAAACTATAAACTCTAACCAAAAAATATATATATCTATTCGGAAGTTTGAACAGACCTACAGAAAGACTTGACCTCACTTACTGCTATGTCCCTTTAGAAGTCTGTCTTAATCAACTTTATGTCTAAGAACTTCATGATAAACTACTATTGGGACCAGCTGTGCACCAACTCTGAACTGAAAGA
Organism: Arcuatula senhousia; assembly: GCA_963971305.1. NCBI lineage: Eukaryota > Metazoa > Mollusca > Bivalvia > Mytilida > Mytilidae > Arcuatula > Arcuatula senhousia. Next base: position 46,685 of record CAXARO010001505.1, read on the forward strand.
ATATGCTTTAGAAAAGTGTCTTAGACTGTTTGTTACTGTCAGAGTTGTTTATCGACTTGACAAATAAAGCTTAAATTACTTGAGAAGAAAGAAACATCAACAAAACCTTTGCGTCAAACACTCAAAGAAAAGTCAAATATGTTAAACTATAAAACAGACTAAAAATTAATATTCCCTTATTGGCCGAATAGGGTGGCTCTCGTCCGCGGCGAGGGTTGTCAGGTCTATAATTCGAAAACCCTGACCGCTGACCATAGTGGGCCAACGTGTGTGAAGAGTACCACGCTTCATGCATTTAAAAGATCCCTTTGTGGACCGCAAAGTACTAAAGGAGTAGAGCCACGAATGCCTCAAATTGGCCCTGTATTTTTACTAATTTTTAAACTACTTCAAATCTTTGTAAATTTACCCAAAATGTGTTAAGACATAACTGAACTTTTCATATATGTAAGATTTAACAAAATATCTACATCACAGGTCTAGCCTTGGCATTTCAAAAATGCCATAAATTATAAAATTCTTAGTTTTTCGCCTATTTTCACTGTTTTCTCATTGTATTTTGTCAAAAATAGTATTGGCCACATTCGTCGACCATCGTAATTTTTTTATTATCATTTTATAACATAAAAATACACATTTCTATCACAAAATAATTTTGGTCGACACGTGTGGCCTTTTTCGCTTTCACCGATTTATACATGAAAATCAATGAAAAATATCAAAAAATTAGATTTTGTACAAATTAGACTGATTTTTAGCCTACTGTCCTCCTTGTTGATAAACAATTAAACCAAAAGATATTGCAATTTACAAAATATGAAGTCTAATGAAGATCAAGGGAGCAATTACAAGGAAGTATATCAAAGTTGAATTTTTGGGCCGATTTGGGGCCTTCGTGGCTCTACTCCTTTTCTGCCCCTAACCACCTCTCCCCTTTTCAGTGGTTCTTCAAAATTGCCGGTCCTTTTCCCACCAAAGTTCTCCCCATGTTTTATTTATCATCATCAATTCATGTTCATTTTATCATCCTTTTCATGTTTATCGCCTGTAAATAACCTACAAAGCGTTGCACGTTCGCAATACACCAACTCATTCGTTAACCAATTATTACAAGCTAGGCTCTGCTGCGGGCTTATTTACCACCCGGGCCCTGCACGGGACTGTTTCAGGACGAAGTAATTCAAGAAAGAAAGTTATTTGAAACACGTCCAGACATAGTCCGAGATTGCTCTGACGTCCTCGGCATTTTTCCAGCAAGCTGGTGCAGTATAAACAAGTTTCGTTTTGGAAAAAAGGGTATTAATAGGTAAATATGTAATTCATGCAGCGAATTAAAATGTCAGATATTAAAAATGTTTATAGTCATGTTGTTAAATTATGTTTGGTTATGTTTAGGCCTATGACTAAGTGACCAAATTGTTCAATATGTTGTTAATCAATTGTGTACAACAAAAATGGCTTGTTAACTCTTTTTTCTGTGGCTGAACAGACATCAGAAATATTCAAGAGATTACGTAATGAATAAGTGGCAACAATTGACATAATATATGAACAAGAGGGGGAGTTCCTTTAAAAACTTATTTATCTGTAGAAGAAATGTAAAAGTAGAATGAAAAGGGGGAGGCTATGAAACAAAAGTCTTTGTCATAATTATTCAAATTTTAGGACAAATAAATTCTGAAAGACTACAGATTGGGACGCTAACTAATTACTAAAGTCTAAGTCACACTGTCAAGTTCTGACAAGTACTTTTTTCTACGTTTGAACAATTCAATCTTTAATGTCATTATTTTGTCCTACATGTACATGTAGTTTCTTGTTATTACGTTTTCCTACAATTTTAAATGTTTTTATTCCATTTAATATGCATTTTTTTAATTGATTCTGCTGTACTGAGATGATCACCTCAATATCCCTATTGTGTCTCACAACTATGTTGTGTTCTATGGTCATTACCGGATCCTAAGATCGCAATGGAAGAGGGAGGTTTGGCGCCATAAAACCTGGTTTAACCCACCATTTCGTTTGAAATGCCTGTACCAAGTCAGGACCATTGCGATCCACCAGTTCTCCGGTATGACTGATTCGTTTTTGTCATTTTCTCTGGACTATGAGATTGATCATTCAAGTTCGGTAGTTTTGTTATTACCTTTATTTGCTATTCTTAGTCAATATATACACTTATAATATATCAACTTACAGTTTTATTGGCTTCAGTGCCTTTTCTGTGATTTGGTCCTTGGTGGCATTCCATCAATTTGCTCCCCACTACCTTAAATGGTATTCCATCACAGGTAATTTGGGATCCCCGCTGTACTCGGCCATCGTCATCAGATCTTATTAAGTGCTCATTGATGTCACATTCTCCTAATAAAGAAGTTTTAAAAATATAAATTAAATATGTGTATATATATATGTATTTGCCATTCAATGACAATGCATGTGTTTCTAGAAATGCAGACGTGAGAACACTTAAACATAGGTTATATATGATTATATAGTTTGAATCGTTATTGTCCCCCTCCGCAACGCGTCGGAGGGACCTAGTAATGGTCTATGTCCATTCGTCGCGTTTTTTTTGTGGGTGCAACTCCTCAGACACTCCTGAACAGATGTTGCTGATAGGGTACTATTAGTAGGTGATCATCCTTTATCGCTGATAGGGTACTATTAGTAGGTGATCATCCCATCATCATTTCATGTTCATTATATCATCCCTTTTATGTTCATCGCCTGTAAATAACCTATATGGCGTTGCACGGGCGTAAAACACCAACTCACTCACTCACTCACTCCCATATTTGAAATTTTCAAAATGATCGCCGTTTCCATGGAAAAATCGTTTAAAATCTAGCAAAAATCTGGTTCTGTTCCGTTCCATAAAGTACTTATACCCACCCGGCTCTTGATATTTAACGGAACGGAACGGAACCATAATTTATTTTAACCAAAATCAAAAGAATTAAAAATTGAATATATGTATATGACTGACAACGAACTTAATTGATTATATACTTGTAGCTTTATTCGTCCGTGTATCCTAGTCCCGTGCGGGGCCCGGGTGGCGAATAGGCCCGCAGCAGAGCCTAGCTTGTCGTAAGAGGCGACTAAGGGTCTTGGGTTTCTGACGTCGGGTCAGTGCTCAGCCCACAGAGCGACCAAGTGTGTACCCTAGGTGGCTGAATAGGGTGGCCCTCGTCCGCGGGGGTTGTCAGGTCTATAATACGGAAACCCTGACCGCCGACCATAGTGGGCCAACGTGTGTGGAGAGTGCCACGCTTCATGCACGTAAAAGACCCCTTTGTGGACCGCCAAGTAGTGCACCACATAGGCTAAATTTTCCGCCCCTACCCACCTCTCCCGTTTTCCTGTGGTTCTCCAAAATTTACCGGTCCTTTGTTTCCCATCCCACCCCCATATTTCATTCATCATCATCGTTTCATGTTCATTTTGTCACCCTTTTCATGTTCATCGCCTGTAAATAACCTATATAGCGTTGCACGGGCGTAAAACACCAACTCACTCACTCACTCCGTGTATACTGCACAACACGTTGGTAAAGTCTTTGCTTATAAAAATTCATTAGGGACCATTATGTGTAATAGTTCTTCTTCCCATATCATTTCGTTCATACCCAAAAATAAATAAAAGGTTTTCTAACCTTCTACCTACCTGCATTCCAGCAAAAAATAGAAAAAAATACCATTAGAAACACAAAGAAAAAATGGAACGGAACGGAACGGAACCATATTTTTTTCCAAAATCAAAAAAATAAATGAATATATGTATATGACTGACAAAGAACTTAATTATATACTTGCAGCTTTATTCGTCCAGTCCTGTGCGGGGCCCGGTGGCGATGAGAATGGAAACACAGGGACAATAAATTTTGAAATTAAGTTGAAAGTGATATTGCATAACACATAAAAAGAACTGCATAAAATTTAAAAAAAACATATATTTAAAGATGACAATAGCACCAAAATATAAACAACATATTTTTTTCTACCCGTACCAAATAATGTCATGAATGTGCTTGAGATCATCGATTATTGCCTTTTATCATGATTATGAGTATGTTTGATATATGTACGTCTACATCTAAATATGAGAAAAATGAACAACAGAATAAGGCATTTGTCATTTAATCTTACATTCAGATATATTGATGATGTCCTTTCTGTCAATAACACTTCATTTGGTAGATGGATTCCTTCGATATATCCCCCAGAATTGGAGATTAAAGAGACCACCGAAACAGATTGCTTCACGTCTTTCTTGGATTTGCACCTCGAATTTGACCCCGACAAGTAGTGCACCACATAGGCTAAATTTTCCGCCACTACCCACCTCTCCCCTTTTCATGTGGTTCTTCAAAATTTACAGTTCCCTTGTTTCCCACCCCATCCCCATTTTTCATTTATCATCATCATTTCATGTTCATTTTATCATCCTTTTTATGTTCATCGCCTGTAAATAACCTTTATAGCGTTGCACGGGCGTAAAACACAAACTCACTCACTCACTCGAATTTGACCCAGGTGGTCATCTCAGTTCAAAAAATTACGATAAAAGAGACGATTTTATTTTTCAAATTATTGATTTCCCTAATATACAGAGCAATATACCTACTTCCCCTGCATACTGTGTTTATATTTCACAACTTATTCGATATGCCAGAGCTTGCACACATTTCACAGATTTTTTTTATCAGACACCGCTTTCTTCGTGACCGACTTAAATACGTCTCATACGATCCCTTAATTTTTTTTTCTTCGTTATCAGCCACTAGTAGAAAAGATCAAAATTGAGTTAAAAGATATGGTGGTTAATTGTTTTTATTAATGTTTTTCTGGTCAGCTGTACTGAGATGATCACCTCAATATCCCTATTGTGTCTCACAACTATGGTGTGATCTATGGTCATTACCGGATCCTAAGATCGCAATGGAAGAGGGAGGTTTGGCGCCATCAAACCTGGTTTAACCCACCATTTCGTTTGAAATGCCTGTACCAAGTCAGGACCATTGCGATCCACCAATTCTCCTGTGTGGCTGATTCGTTTTAGTCATTTTCTCTGGACTATGACAGTGATCATTTAAGTTCGGTAGTTTTGTTATAACCTTTATTCAAATAGTCGTAAACATTTTATTATAAAATGACCAATATTGTGGAAAGCTGTGATAACCAATGGCCGTAAAATTATTGCTGAAAAGTACTAATATAATATTTGCATACCATCGAAACTTTAAATTATCAGTAAATAATCAAAATACATGATAAAGGTAAACATTTTTATGGTACATTTGTAACTGTGATAGGATTCTGAGAAGGTCCAACTCAAAGCATTCCAAACAAGTTAAAAAAGTGATATTGCATAACCTGTAAAAACAACTGCATAAAATTATTAAAAACATTTTAAATGATGAAAAAGCATAACAAAATAAACAATGTAAAACTTACAACTACTTATCATGTTTTAAGAACATTTTTTTTTACAGATTTTGGCCTCAATGTATGCATTTGGTCATAAAAACATGTTTTTTACAATGGTACCTAGGTGTATAAAATATTCATTGAGATATATTTTGTTATTATTAGTTATCGAAAATGTTCTACAGTGGTCATGGTGATGTTTTTATGCTTTTATTGCATGCATATTTAAAAATACCTACCTAATTTGTGGTGAGGTAAACGTTATTGTAAGGTTTTCTAATCTTGCCTTTTGTTGCTCGGCCAGGGCTTTGCCACTTCCTTGGCCAAAGGAAAAAAAAGATCCAAAGTAAGGCTAATCATTTGTACTTTGTCAGTACTTATTGAGTCTCATTATCTGTATTGCATATAGCTTTAATGTATACGAGATATACTCATGACTCGTGTTATTTTTGTTTACATATATAACACAAACCTCGTCCAAGATTAAGGGAATCATGGTGAACGTTATGGATTTTCCAAATCCTGTCGGTAGCAAGCCGCACACGTCTTTCTTCTTTAGAACAATAGCATGTATTATTCGTTTCTGTTCTGGTTTAAGGCTTATTCCTAACTGAAAATTTGTAATGAAGACTGAGATGGCAGAGTTAAGATCATCGTCATCCATTTTCTTCTGTAAAATTTTTCCCACGGTCTCGGTTTTTTTTTCCCTTCAAAGAAACTGAAACTCATGATGCGCTTCGAATGAACTATGCAAATTAGCAGATAAATGTTTTTCCCACGCTCTCAAGTATTTCCGATTATTTTTGTTAATAAACCTAGAAACTTTCCGAGAGACACTTACATGCCATATTTGGAGACAGCTTCCATATTTGGGAACGAGAATTGCCGATATTCTCGTGTGCTCCACTTTCGAAATAGGGAAAACAATATGGCCGATATATCTTTCGCTTGGTACTTTTGACGACAATTTCAAAGGTTAGAAGTAATAGTTTGAATGAAAAGGAACCACGTGTAAGCATAATAAATGTAAATCAATAATTTGAGACCAAATGTATTATGAGTGAGTGAGTGAGTGAGTTGGTGTTTTACGCCCGTGCAACGCTATATAGGTTATTTACAGGCGATGAACATGAAAAGGATGATACAATGAACATGAAATGATTATGAAATATGGGATGGGGTGGGAAACACAGGGACGGTAAATTTTGAAGAACCACAGGAAAAGGGGAGAAGTGGGTAGGGTCGGAAAATTTAGCCTATGTGGTGCACTACTTGGCGGTCCACAAAGGGGTCTTTTACGTGCATGAAGCGTGGCATTCTCCACACACGTTGGCCCACTATGGTCGGCGGTCAGGGTTTCCGTATTATAGACCTGACAACCCCCGCGGACGAGGGCTACCCTATTCAGCCACCTAGGGTACACACTTGGTCGCTCTGTGGGCTGAGCACTGACCCGACATCAGAATCCCAAGACCCTTAGTCGCCTCTTACGACAAGCTAGGCTCTGCTGCGGGCCTATTCGCCACCCGGGCCCCGCACGGGATCCAAATGTATTATGAAAGAAGCATTAATACGCCCAGTGTGATTTCACTTTCGGCCTTGCTCCGTTACGTTAAATGGGGGCGCATTGTAGCTCTGCCGAGTCATAAGACTGTCACAGTAGCTACATTATTGTAGCTAAGGCTCACTGCATTCCACAATAGTAAGTACTTTGATACGAAAATATAAGTTGAGGCATTCTCTCATTCAAGGAGAGTTCTTGAAGCAAAGCAAAACGAGTTGAAAGTCAGATGAAAGGAAACAAGAAGCAGAAAGCAGAACCTTTAGAAACCGATGAAACCAGAAAAGAGTAATAGGATCAGGTCAGAACTGTACACCTTGAGTACATTTGTATTTAACCTTTTCTTTACCTATATCTGTGTTTCAAACTATAAACTCTAACCAAAAAATATATATATCTATTCGGAAGTTTGAACAGACCTACAGAAAGACTTGACCTCACTTACTGCTATGTCCCTTTAGAAGTCTGTCTTAATCAACTTTATGTCTAAGAACTTCATGATAAACTACTATTGGGACCAGCTGTGCACCAACTCTGAACTGAAAGAATATGCTTTAGAAAAGTGTCTTAGACTGTTTGTTACTGTCAGAGTTGTTTATCGACTTGACAAATAAAGCTTAAATTACTTGAGAAGAAAGAAACATCAACAAAACCTTTGCGTCAAACACTCAAAGAAAAGTCAAATATGTTAAACTATAAAACAGACTAAAAATTAATATTCCCTTATTGGCCGAATAGGGTGGCTCTCGTCCGCGGCGAGGGTTGTCAGGTCTATAATTCGAAAACCCTGACCGCTGACCATAGTGGGCCAACGTGTGTGAAGAGTACCACGCTTCATGCATTTAAAAGATCCCTTTGTGGACCGCAAAGTACTAAAGGAGTAGAGCCACGAATGCCTCAAATTGGCCCTGTATTTTTACTAATTTTTAAACTACTTCAAATCTTTGTAAATTTACCCAAAATGTGTTAAGACATAACTGAACTTTTCATATATGTAAGATTTAACAAAATATCTACATCACAGGTCTAGCCTTGGCATTTCAAAAATGCCATAAATTATAAAATTCTTAGTTTTTCGCCTATTTTCACTGTTTTCTCATTGTATTTTGTCAAAAATAGTATTGGCCACATTCGTCGACCATCGTAATTTTTTTATTATCATTTTATAACATAAAAATACACATTTCTATCACAAAATAATTTTGGTCGACACGTGTGTCCTTTTTCGTTTTCACCGATTTATACATGAAAATCAATGAAAAATATCAAAAAATTAGATTTTGTACAAATTAGACTGATTTTTAGCCTACTGTCCTCCTTGTTGATAAACAATTAAACCAAAAGATATTGCAATTTATAAAATATGAAGTCTAATGAAGATCAAGGGAGCAATTACAAGGAAGTATATCAAAGTTGAATTTTTGGGCCGATTTGGGGCCTTCGTGGCTCTACTCCTTTTCTGCCCCTAACCACCTCTCCCCTTTTCAGTGGTTCTTCAAAATTGCCGGTCCTTTTCCCACCAAAGTTCTCCCCATGTTTTATTTATCATCATCAATTCATGTTCATTTTATCATCCTTTTCATGTTTATCGCCTGTAAATAACCTACAAAGCGTTGCACGTTCGCAATACACCAACTCACTCGTTAACCAATTATTTTACCAAGACAGATAATGCATATCATAACAATGTCACTCTTTTTTTACGTCAGCAAACAGGTTGCAATTAAGATTTCTCTTAGTGTTGCCCAAGAAAGGAGCCAATGCTTGTGAACCAGTCATTCTTAAATTTTCAACGCTGTGATTCAGTTGCTTCACTGTTGGATTTCTGTTACAACCACCACTTGCTCTTACCATGCCAAAATGTTGTTCAATAGGATATTGGTTGAATTGTTCAGTTATTACATATGGAGCTCCTTTCAAAATCATAAATCGAACACATTCTACAACGGATTTCACAGTTATCTCCAGGCCTTGCAGGGTTTGATAACTTGGTTGCATGATTTAGTTAAATGATTTGGTCGATTAATGATGTCGCGTTTCAACTGTGAAAATATTTAAGAAAGTCATTCAACACATAGTCTAATCGAGGATCTTTGGGCGAGGTGTAAGGTGCAACATTTGTGTTTCTGCTATTCCTGGCCTCAAATGACGAACATTTAAACAGTCGAAAAACTTGTTCATGTACCTTTTAAATTCAACGATTTCACTGGTTTCTTCTCCATACTCCATTTCTAACGCATTTGCAACCATGGAACTCAGAACTTGGGCAGCATAAGAAATTTTCATGCATCATCATGGCAGAAATGTCAACATGATGTCTTGCAAGCTGAGGACATAACCTCAAATCACCATAGCAATGGTCTAGAAAAAGTTTGACAATATTCATCATTTTACCATTTTCCCACAATTTGCTGGTGTTCATGTGAGAATTCTCTCTTTTCGTAATGTTTGCCATGTAAGAGTTATCGTTCGTCTCGGACGGTATGTTAACTTCCGGTCAAAGTTTAGATGCAGGGAAAATATGAAATTAAAAATGTAAAGTCTTCGTTTTAACACCATGGATGTTGCAACAACCGATTAAATAACAGTTACGATAAGAACAACAATTGAAGACTTGTTGAATTTAAAAAAAAGTTGAACTATCAAGTTTTTTAAGAAGGAGAAATTTCAAAGTTAGTGGCTCAAAAAGACAGTTGGCAGAGCGTATTGTCGCCGAGATTGTCGCACAAATTAGAGAAAATACAGATGCATCAGATGGGACACAAGAAGAAGGTTCTAACAATCTACAAATCTACAACAGACATTCCAAATATAAATAATCTTAAAGCCGGATGGTGTGGCACCAAGGACGCAATTTTCACTAAGATTACCATCAAGGATGTTGAACGGTACCTCCTTCACAGTAGTCACCGCACTATGGACAAAAGAAAAATGGAGTGTTAATGACAGTATATAAGAGGTCTAAACTTTTTTAAAGAAGGATACATTCATAAATTATTGGTCAACAATATTTCAAGCGATAGTAAACTATGCTATGTCCGCTCTAAGTGTTTCCCTTCTATGAAAAATGGCACATATGAACAAGGATTTTGGTATCAAAAGAGTGAGTGAGTTAGTGAGTTGGTGTTTTACGCCCGTGCAACGCTATAAAGGTTATTTACAGGCGATGAACATGAAAAGGATGATACAATGAACATGAAATGATGATAAATGAAATATGGGATGGGGTGGGAAACACAGGTACGGTAAATTTTGAAGAACCACAGGGAAAGGGGAGAGGTGGGTAGGGGCGGAAAATTTAGCCTATGTGGTGCACTACTTGACGGTCCACAAAGGGGTCTTTTACGTGCTTGAAGCGTGGCATTCTCCACACACGTTGGCCCACTATGGTCGGCGGTCAGGGTTTCCGTATTACAGACCTGACAACCCCCGCGGACGAGGGCTACCCTATTCAGCCGCCTAGGGTAGACACTTTGTCGCTCTGTGGGCTGATCACTGACCCGACGTCAGGATCCCAAGACCCTTAGTCGCCTCTTACGACAAGCTAGGCTCTGCTGCGGGCCTATTCGCCACCCGGGCCCCGCACGGGACTTTCAATAAAGAAATAGTTGATTAAAACATGTTTTACCCGTGCGGGTTCCGGGTGGCGAATAGGCCCGCAGCAGCGCTAAGCTTGTCGGTAAAAGTCCACTAAAGAGCGCTCAGAAACCTGACATCGGGTCAGGCCGCTTTGCCCACAAAGCGACTGGGATGTGTGCCCCAGGTGGTTGAATGGGGCAGCCCTGACATCGAGAGATGCGGGGTCGTTAGGCAATAATGCGGAAAACCTGACCGCAAACCATAGTGGTGCACCGTGTTTGGAAAAATGTCACGTTCCTCGCACGTTAAAGAATCCTGCTGCAGGTCTCGGTAAGAGTAGGACCCGTAGGATCCCCATGCAGGAGGCAAAATTTCCCGTCCCTATTCATTACTCCTTTTTCCAGTGGCAGTCAAAACTCTCCTACCCGATTGGCCTTGTGTCCCCATTTCCTCCACTTCATCATCATTTCATGTTCATTGTATCACCACTTTCATGTTCATCTCCCGGATATAGCCGAAATCGTGCTGCTTGGGAGTAAAGCAATAACTAACTTACTAACTAAAACATGTTTTACAGGACAAAACTCTCACTTTAATGGCTGGAGTACCAACATTACACCTTTTCTTGTCTTTTTTGTTTATTACTTGCATTAGAAATGCTAAAGTCATAGACTTAACAGTACCATACCTAATCTGAATGTGAAAACTGTTACATTACAACAAAAAAGAGAAAAAATTCACACCCAATTACATGTACTGTGTGATGCACTGTATGTGATGAGGTAAATATGCACGACACAAAACCATATTATAAATTTAAGTGTACAACGTACAACAAACCCTGTTCCTTGACTGGGTCTAGAAAAACAATGAATATTATTCGAATAAAAATAAATGTACATGAATCCCATGTTGAAGATACCAAGTTTCATAAAGTTGAGGTTTCAAAGCAGCTACATGCAATAACAAGATGAACCAGAATATCCCAAAAGATATAATGTCACATCTCACAATATTTACCCGGTATTTACCTAAACCATGAAGATTAGATGATTTATAAAGTTTCATGAAAGCAGCAGAGGAACCAATGCATGAATGGGGCATCCGAATATCAAAAGTCTTAAAGGGCAGAGACAAAACCAGTAAACACCAATGAGAACAGGACAGAAAAACAGACAGTCAACACAAAACCCTAAGGGTTGTTCCAGGAACTTCTATTACATATATGGTGGGTGGTGGGTGTTTTAGAAATATTTGGTGAAGAAACTGATAAAAATAATTATTTTTTGAAGGGTGGTGGAGTAAAGAAAAAAGTGTCTACCGCCGCCTCCCCCCCAACACACACACACATTTAATTCTGGAACAGCCCTAAAATACAAAATCAACTGAAACGCAATCAACAACGCAGACTCAAGTCGTAACGAGAGTGAACTCAGGTGCTCCAGAAGAATAATAAGCAGTTCCAGCTTGCTATAGCACACCCGCCACATTGCCAACTGTTAATTCAGCACACTTGTATGTAAGGAAGACAAAACAAATACTTATGACAGACAAACATCTACACTCGTCTGAGAAATTGAAATCCCATATTGGTCTATGAGTGCATGATGTCTGCCGTAAAAATTTTTTGAATGAAGACAGCAACCGAGGAGCAAGTTAACATAACCCTGTGTAAGCAATTTGGGGAGACATACATTTATGCATTGTAACAAAGCAAAAGAAACAATCCACTGATTTTTTAAAATATTCTTTTACAATATATGTAGAGCATTACAAAATGAGTGGTGGCAATAAATTTGTCATTGCAGAACAGACAAAGAAAATTTCATCAGCTATGTCACTCAGTGCAAGAGAAAATTCCTTGTAATATTCTAAAGTTTTTAATTTGCTCCATTTTCCGCTCAACATGAATGCGTGCAGAGGCAATTCTTCTGGTCATTGCAACTTCACTCTTAGTAAATTGTTCATTAGTTTTGAATGGAGGACAGTACAACTTGATCTTTTTTGGTCTGAAATCAGTGCGTAGATGAACAAATCCCTTATCAACCATAACGGCATCACCCTCATTAAGCATGTCAATTAAACCACTGTTTCTTGTTATATCAACATCCGATGCTGATCCTGGCCATAATTTGGACACAAAAGTGACAGCTCCCGTCATGCTTATCCCAATTAAGGCCTTAAATGTTTCATGGGATTTATAGTTTGAATAAAGTAATGATTTGTTTTCAAACTTTGAGGGTGTTTGTACAAACACTTCAGTACAATCAAGTATGATTCTAGTGTCATCAAAATCTTTGAAGCACAATGGTATATGCATCTTCAAAACCTCTAACTCTGGCAAAAAAACAATTGATTGCATGCATTCGAACATAAATGATATCCAGGAGTTGAAAATTTTTGAAACCGTACTAGTTGAAATTTTAAAACGATACTCAAGATCTTTTAACAAAAGCCCAAGTCTTAGTCTCATCAACACCAATAAGAACTCATCCACCCTTCGAAGTTTTCTTTTTCGACCAAGATTATTGGTGTTTATTTTCTCCTCATTGTCAGTTGACAATCTATTTGCACCTGCACATTCGACACATTTAATGGTAGAATCTCCAGACTTGTATGCAGAATTTGGCAAACAATAATCTAGATATAGTATTCTTCACTATTCTCCTGTACATTAACACTCATAAAATAAATTTGTGTCTGTTGTTGAAATTTCGGAAAATTGCAGGCCAAAATTGACCCTTACCGCACTTTCTCCGTTGTGTGGTATGTAAATTCGAGCGAATTATTCTCCGAGAAATGATAGAAATTGGCCGTTTTGGAAACAGCATTCAGTCAAAATGAGGAAGGAAACCAAGTAACGTAAAAAAAAGAAAATGAACAGCATATCTACCCTTCCCTCAGAATTCCATCAGTTTCTATCATTTCCGTCAATTTTCTGATAGAAATGGATGGAAATTGATAGATTTCCGTCAAGAATTTAATTTTTTGAACCCCGTGCGGGACCCGGGTGGCGAATAGGCCCGCAGCAGAGCCTAGCTTGTCGTAAGAGGCGACTAAGGGTCTTGGGATTCTGACGTCGTGTCAGTGCTCAGCCCACAGAGCGACCAAGTGTGTACCCTAGGTGGCTGAATAGGGTGGCCCTCGTCCGCGGGGGTTGTCAGGTCTATAATACGGAAACCCTGACCGCCGACCATAGTGGGCCAACGTGTGTGGAGAGCTACGCTTCATGCACGTAAAAGACCCCTTTGTGGACCGCCAAGTAGTGCACCACATAGGCTAAATTTTCCGCCCCTACCCACCTCTCCCCTTTTTCTGTGGTTCTTCAAAATTAACCGGTCCTTTGTTTCCCACCCCACCTCCATATTTCATTTATCATCATTATTTCATGTTCATTTTATCATCCTTTTCATGTTCATCGCCTGTAAATAACCTATATAGCGTTGCACGGGCGTAAAACTCACTCACTCACTCACTCATTAATTTTTTGATAGAATACTGATGGAAGTTGATAGAAAAGTTAAAACCAATGGAAAATATTCCGTCAATACATGCTTGATGGAAAAAAATTCCATTATTTCCATTAAGAAAAAACCTGCTGACGGAAAATGTCAATAGAAACTTGATAGAAAACTGATGGAAAATTGTCTTTCAATGGAAAGTTGGCGGAAAATTGATGGAAAATCATCTTTTAATGGAAAGTTGACGGAAAATTGATAGAAAATTGATGGAAATTATCTTTCAATATAAAATTGGCGGAAAATTGTTAGAAATAAAGATCATGACGGAAATTGATAGAAAAACTTGATGGAAAAAATCAGTAATATTATAGTGGGGCGGAAAAACTTACACCTGCTGAACTATTGACAGAATCTTGATGGAAAGTTTGACCTAAGTGCACTTGATGATGTCATCTATTACATCATCAGTTTTTTTAGTCATGATTTTGCTAGCAGAAGATAAACATGGTGTTTGTTCAATGAGATACATTTTAAAAGATGAAGATATTATGTAAGTACAAACATTTTATTCATCTATTGTGCATTTATTTCAGTTTTTGAATACCTTGCACAATTTTGACTTCAGAAGTTTAAATTTTGCAATTTTGATGAATTAATATTTTCTTTTATGTTTTAGAAATACATCAAATTGTCTAGCAAAGCAAACAAATGAAAAGGGAATCAGCTTTATTCAGTTGCAGTTATAGATTTTTATTGTATATATAGAAAATCAAAGTATTTGGTTATTCAATGTCCCCCCTTTTTTCCTTTTTCTTTGATACACAGCAGGTAATAATATTTTCTTTCCAAAGTATAGGCACACTCATGCTAAACCTAGATGGGTAGAAGATGTAAATAACAATGCCTATAACATACACAAAAGTCAACATAAGCTCAGTAACAAATGCAAAACTTCTGTATGTAGATTGAGGTATGATATTTTGCAGAACATACATGTACATGTATTATGCTGTCTTTAAAGACATATTGTCTGTTTCCTACTTTCCATCGAATGGTACTGCATTTGGACAAGTATCCGGATCACAAAAAATCAGCAGACCACCTTTCAGGTTAACTTGCACAGTGGGAGGTCGCTCAATCTGTTGGCCCAACAGGTCTTCAATTGACACTGAAGTCGGATTCCTGATGATCCTGGTGCGGGTCCGATCTAGATGGAAATGCGAGTCAAAAGCAGTTATTACACCCGTTGAGTGCTCCTCCTCCACATGATCCGTACGTAACTTCTTTTTAGGTGGATCTCCCTCAATTTCTTCTTTCTGTTGATTGAATACTACAATTCTGGTGTCATCGGTTTGTGCATCTTGTGCAGAACGAACCTTCGGCAGTTTATAACATGTTAAAATAAATCGGATGCACTACGAAGTTTACCCCGACATTGGACAACCAGAGAAAAAAAAGTGGGACAAGATCACCAACAAGTATACAGATTTTGTTACGATTGTATTACTCACCACGAGTAACAATTTAATTATATATTAATATATTAACAAACAACCGCCAGTGCGAATTGAAGATTTTATGAAGGCGCGTAGCGCCTGATATGAAATATTGATTATATGAGGAAAATTAATAAGATATAACATTGCAATGCCTTCAATTAGCTCCTTAAATGATAGCACTTTAAAGTTAAAAAACCAAAAATAGAACCATAGGTTGTCACATGACCATAGGTAATATACCTGTGTAGTATATAAACAGGTTCCACAGGTAAATCATTGCTTTCATAAAATGTTTGGCTAAATTAAGAGAAACTACTAGTTTTGATAATAATATTCAATAAGTAATATTACAATAATTCCTCATACAATATAATTATTATTTTTGTTTATAATGTCTCTTGTATCAGTTCATAACACTATCTGTTCAGTTCTGTTCACTATGTTCTCCGTGGGATCTTGATCTCTCCAGGCATGTAAAGTCAATTCTTAGAATCCACATCACTCTGAAAAAGACAAAAAGATTTATAAGGAAAATCAAAATAAACCCTACATAGAGAACACAATTAATTCAATTTAATAAATCAATAAAACTATGGGTGGGTGATAAGTGGTGGGATTGCAATGTTATATCTTATTAATTTTCCTCATATAATCAATATTTCATATCAGGCGCAACGCGCCTTCATAAAATCTTCAATTATATATTGGAAAATATCATAAGATATAACATTGCATGTTCAAAGCTTACTTACCAAGAGATAATACTGTATCTGAATACTGTTGTTTATTTGTTTTCCTGTGATAAAATCTACTTAATGTATTAACATTTGACCAGTCAGCCATATTAAGAATTTCATTGATAGGGAATCCTTTGTTAGCTGCCTTACTAGTTGAAGCACCGCGTGTGGAATGTGCTTTGAATTTTGAAATGTCAACCCCAGAAACAGACATAATGTCCTTTAACGTGCGAGGACCGTGACATTTTTCCCAACACGGTGCACCACTATGGTTTGCGGTTTGGTTTTCCGCATTTTCGCCTGACGACCCCGCATCTCTCGATGTCAGGGCTGCCCCATTCAACCACCTGGGGCACACATCCCAGTCGCTTTGTGGGCAAAGCGGCCTGACCCTGATGTCAGGTTTCTGAGCACTCTTTAGTGGACTTTTACCGACAAGCTTAGCGCTGCTGCGGGCCTATTCGCCACCCGGAACCCGCATGGGTCCTAATCATAAGGAAACAAGACCAATCGATGTCTGGCCCTGCGTCGTACTGCAAAACGTTGAACCCTGTATGTTCTAGGCCCAATGTGGACAGTCAATATATTTTGACACTTGCATCCTATGGTGGACTTGCAAAGCATATTTGTCACATGCCACCCAATATTGTAAAAATAGACCAAAAAATAGTTTTTATTTTTTCCCCTTTTGGTCCCCTTATTGCTAAACAGAAAAGGTTGGTCAAAAAAATATTGTATCCTCCATTTTGTATCCAATTTATGACCAAAATTTACTTGTAAAAAAAAATTCTAAATCGGACCATGCATTAAAAATGTCACATTTTTTCCCCTTTTGGGCCCCTCGTTCCTAACCAAAAAGAGACGGGACATCCAAAATCATCCCCAACCTTTAATTTATGGTGACTACCACTACTGTAAAGTTTCATTGCATTTGGTCAACCAAAACAAGTTATTGTGGAAACAAATAAAAAAGTTGCTTTTATGGCCCCTTGAAGGCCCTTAGTTCCTTAACAAAAAAAAGGGAACAACCAAAATCAGCCCAACCCTTCCTTTTATGGTAAGTAAGATTACTTTTAAGTTTC
>CAXARO010001506.1:0-176682 GCA_963971305.1 Arcuatula senhousia
AATTTGCGAACAGAAACCACTAAGCGTCAATGTACAATTAAATATCCATTAAGACCAGGCAACACTGCTTCGAAGTTATGTTCAACAGCTTCCAAAATAAAAAAGGAAAATTCCAAACACATAATACGGCCCCTGAAAACGACATTTCGAATGATTATTGGCAGATGTTGCACAATCGGCCGAGGTCAGGGATGAGAAATTCAGAAAAAATGTAACTTGGAAAAATACTATGTGTATAAAGTTTTCTTTTTTAATATACATTTAGTTTTATGTGGGTATTTTTTTTCCAGTACTGACTAAGGACAGACATTTCAATACTGGATAATATCAGGTTTAACGGCGCCAGATAAAAACGTAACAATAGACATTCATCCATTGTAAGTCCGAAACAGCCAAGTCAAAATCGGCATTACATGTGGTTATTGAATGTTTCGTTCAATTGTCTTAATTAAGCATGTGATCGATATCCTGTATCATGAAATTTAGTTTGATTTCGACCCCTGACGTTTTGATTCAAATGGTGCTGATGAGATGTTACTTGAAATATGCATTAACCATAAAACTAAGACGGCTGACAAAAATTGCTAAACGCAGAACATAATAGAAAACACCTCTAAACTGCAATCAGCAACGCAAACTCAAGTCGATGAGAATGCATGTGCATTGTATCGGTAAGAAGTTGATGTAGGTTATGACACAACCGGCCACCGTTTTGCAAAAGACCAAGCTAGTGGAGGTCACTTCAGATTTCGGTATTGGACGACAATACAAACACCAGGATTTCTGCTTTAGTATTTAATTCTACATAACAAACAAACATGTGCAGACATCTAAGAGATCCCATACATATGTAAGTACAATATGTCTTCTGCAAAGTTATGAGAGTGACGACAACAAACGAGGATCCTCATAATCCTGAGACGTTCTATCATAGAAATCATGATAATAAGGGCTTCAATCCAAAGTATGCGGTCCAAAACTCAAAGACGAATCATGCTACGAAAAATTTAATATTAATGAAAATGGTAAGCAGATGTGATAACATAAAAAGTAAGATAATCCATCACAAATGTTCAAGAAAAGAGACAAGACAAACAAGACAAGGAAGATATGCCGGATAAATCGAAGATCACAATGGTTTTGACTTTGTACCGCATTTGCAAAAGAAATAATGGGTTTATACTTGTCTTTTTGATGTTTTCTGTTCCTTGTTTAAGAAGGGGGTCTATCTGTGACTATTTCAGGGCTGGATTTGAATTATATGCATTTTATTTAGACCATGGGCCAATTGCAGAACCGCGAGCAGTGTCAAATGCCTCGTTAAAGGCTGCTGGTGGTTGTCCATTGTTAAACCAGATTTTATTGTGCTATAAACCTCTCTTCCATTTCGATCTAAGGGTCCAGTAGTATAACAAAACACAGCAGAGCTGTGACATGTGTGAAGAAAAAATCAACATTTTGCTGATCAGGTCAACAGTAACATTTAGTAACTTCGTTGTAATTCTTATTCCTTCAATATATCCTCCGGAATTGGAGATTAAAGAGACCACCGAATCTAATTGCTTCACGTCTTTCTTGGATTTGCACCTCGAATTTGACCCAGGTGGTCATCTCATTACAAAAATTTACGATAAACGAGACGATTTTAATTTTCAAATTATTAATTTTCCTAATCTACAGAGCAATATACCTACTTCTCCTGCATACGGTGTTTATATTTCTCAACTTATTCGATATGGCAGAGCTTGCACACATTTCACAGATTTTTTTATCAGACACCGGTTTCTTCGTGACCGACTTTTGAAGCAGGGCTATAATAAAATACGTCTCATACGATCACTAAAAAATTCTTTCTTCGTTATCAGCCACTAGTAGAAAAGTTCAAAATTGAGTTAAAAGATATGATAGTTAATTGTTTTAATTAGTGTTTGACTGATGTGCTGTACTGAGATGATCAACTCAATATCCCTATTGTGTCTCACAACTATGTTGTGTTCTATGGTCATTACCGGATCCTAAGATCGCAATGGAAGAGGGAGGTTTGGCGCCATAAAACCTGGTTTAACCCACCATTTCGTTTGAAATGCCTGTACCAAGTCAGGACCATTGCGATCCACCAGTTCTCCGGTATGACTGATTCGTTTTTGTCATTTTCTCTGGACTATGAGATTGATCATTCAAGTTCGGTAGTTTTGTTATTACCTTTATTTCTAACATTCATGATGCATAGTGCTGCTGGTGGAGTTTTCCCAGAGATTAGCCCACTCCAGAGTCAACACTTTTGTGCTTAAGAAGATGTCAAAGCTATTAATTATTTATTTAAATTCTATTATCATCTAAACACTTACGTTCTTCATTCCCCAGACATAAATGGTCCTAGTCATAATTTTTTTTCTAGTTTGGCCTTTTTTGGTATAATTGTTCTATGCTCTTTATATTCATATAATGTTTTGCATTTCAACTTTTGGTAAAGCGCCTCTGATGAGTCTTCAAAAGACAAAACGCTCGCCAGGTGTAGCAAATTAATTGTCTCGAACTATATTATGATATTTTATTTTAAGATTCGTAATGGTTAGTGCTGCTGATGGAGTTTGAATTCCCCTAGGTAAGCCTTCTTCGGCATCAACATTTTTGTGTTGAATAACACATTTAAGTTTTAAAAACTCCGTTAAAATTCCAAAATTATTTTGACACTTAGGTGCTTCTTACCCCAGACAGAGATTGGTCTAAATCATTAGTGGCTTTCTGGTGGGTATTATTGTTCTGCCCTTCATATTCATATAGTTTAAGGCATTTTCAACTTTTAGAAGAGTGCTTTGATGAGTCTTTGATAGACGAAACGCACCAGGCGTAGCAAACTTTATTGTCTAGAACGTTGTTGTATTTTGATAAAACATTTTGCAAGCTAATCGTTATCGCAAATTTTAAATGTTTTAATTTTGAGGTAAATATGATTTTAAATGAAAACATTACAACATAGAATATTATGTTACTATTATTTTCACATTTTCAAAGTATCAAAGGTATTCTGTTTAACAGCATGACCTAAATGTGTTAATGGTCTTCCAAACTAGTATAATGTATCCTTATCACGAACTTGCTATAAGAATAATAAGTACATTAACAGCCTATTAATGTGTTTTATTTCATCGTAAAGGTAATAAAGCGACATTCTTATTTTGATATTATTGTGACATGTTTTCAAAATACCATATCTGTTTAACAAAATTATTTTTTTTCAAATAAATGAATCAAACAAATATAAATCACTGAGTGATATAAGTTTGAAAATAAATATTATCTTCTAAGATATTCTTTTTTATTTTATTTTTACTTCAATTCTAAACATGGGCACTATACATTTTATATAATAGTAAGTTTCATACTTTTCATGTCGATCTGAGCAACGCGAAGTTTTATATTGCTCCTATCTGATATTTATAATACAACTTCGTGACAATGAAGCTTTTAACGTTAAATATGTCATGTATGTGGGTCAATCGTTTGAAAACAAATTATTCTTCGAAAATACCAAGAAAAATTAGCTTTGGAAAGTCATATATGGTTATGAAAGGGTTTTAAATAACCTAAAGGAATTTTGGTCGCATTACGTAACATTGAATATTTATCAACCACCATAGTAACTAGATTCGTAATGAACGTTTTTTGGTATTTGACCAACAACATCATTTTCATTATCGCCATATTTTATAATTGGCAATTAAAATATATGATTTTTATGCCTATCATTTTCATTTTACACCAAAAAATGTATTTCGCACAATCCATGCTTTTTTTGTCTTAGAAAAGACACAATTTTACATCTCTTCAGAAATAATTAAGAGGCTGTCCAAGCAAAACCCAGGCAATAGATGGCACATGACAAATTTTGTTTTTTCAAAATTTTTCATTGATTTCACATCAGGTTAACATCCATTCTCTAAAACAAATGCAGATTTTTGGTTTATTGAAGTGATAACTTAGATATAATTTATATAGAATGCATTGAAAATATGCAGAAAAAGGGA
Source organism: Arcuatula senhousia (assembly GCA_963971305.1). Classification (NCBI taxonomy): domain Eukaryota; kingdom Metazoa; phylum Mollusca; class Bivalvia; order Mytilida; family Mytilidae; genus Arcuatula; species Arcuatula senhousia. The sequence goes on from CAXARO010001506.1 coordinate 4,029, forward strand.
GATAACTCTCGCATATTTGCAAAATTTGGTTGCTTTGTTCATGAACTTTAAGGCTGAATCACAAGTCATCCATGTTGCTTTCAAACGAATCCTGGTGATTTTAGTTTTACATATGAGTCCAACAATACATTAAAACAATAAATTTGCTGGGATAAAATTCTTCATGTGCCAGGTTCTGTAGGCTTTTGCCTGATTTCTACATGGACAGCCTCTTAAATTACATTTGAGATTTGAGTAACATTTCAGGATTTAAGTTGAATTGTGTAAGACTTACTATTTTCAGACAATGTTAGTCTCATGGGCAGAATGATTTTGATTACAGATATAAGAAAAGTTGTTTTTTAAAATCTTCCTTCACAACAAAAAGAAGGTTAATGGAGCGTTACAACATTGTATTGCTTGTCTACCTAATTGATATAATGTATTTATTTAAAAGTTTAGTCTATAGTTGTAGATCTTCTTGCAACAATGGACATCGGTTTTACATTTGATGTGAACTTATATCAGTTTTGGGCTTATCGTCAAATAAAACATACTTAAAACGCAAATACCAACAGCAAAAACCAAATGGCACAAGGATGACTACAACGCAGAAAAAAAAAACGGAAAACATTTTGAAAATCGCTGAAAGGTAAAAAATCTCGATATATTTCCACAGTAGTACAATGCACATACTAAGTATCTCATTCGTTGCATTTGTCGATTATCCTAGTATGCTTACATTCATGAGAAAGATAAATTTCAGATTATGTTAAAGCTATCGTTGCGCACGTTGATTCGTTTGATGCAATGAATTTTACAGCTACCATCTCAAATCGAATTCATTGTGAAAGGTTTTTAACCATGCAGTATCATTTAAACAAGGACATTCAATTACGTTTTGTGTATGATTAGTATGGTTATATGTCCGTATCACTCGAGTCTGATCGCCAGCCTGACAACATTGTTTACACTGAATTTGAAACTACCAACTGGGCTTTTGGCTTTAATGAGGACGGTCAGCTTGGAAAACTTGGAGATAAGACGGACCTTTCTAACTTCCACAGATAAGACCAAAATCAAACTTAAAGGAAAGCAGGAAGGACTACAATCAACCAGACCCCAAAAAAGGAGAAACAGTCGCCTTCTATCAAGAAGCGTATACATTGGTTAAAGGCAGCTGAAAGGGCCGTTGTACCAGACATGTACACAAGTTCGACATAGTCAGCAGCAGGTGATAAGTCGGAAAACCAACAAAGAAGTTAAACAGAAGACTGACAAGAGAAACAACACAAGTCACATCACAAATGAATAGGACACAACACAGATACGATATTTCGAGAAAAGGAGACCACTCACCCCCACAAAACATAGAATATCGGATAACGAATTTGCGAACAGAAACCACTAAGCGTCAATGTACAATTAAATATCCATTAAGACCAGAGAACACTGCTTCGAAGTTATGTACAACAGCTTCCAAAATAAAAAAGGAAAATTCCAAACACATAATATGGCCCCTGAAAACGACATTTCGAATGATTATTGGCAGATGTTGCACAATCGGCCGAGGTCAGGGATGAGAAATTCAGAAAAAATGTAACTTGGAAAAATACTATTGTGCTTAAAGTTTTCTTTTTTAATATACATTTTGTTTTATGTGGGTATTTTTTTTCCAATATTGACTAAGGACAGACATTTCAATGCTGGGTAATATCAGGTTTAACGGCGCCAGATAAAAACGTAACAATAGACATTCATCTATTGTAAGTCCGAAACAGCCAAGTCAAAATCGGCATTAAATGTGGTTATTGAATGTTTCGTTCAATTGTCTTAATTAAGCATGTGATCGATATCCTATATCATGAAATTTAGTTTGATTTCGACCCCTGATGTTTTGATTCAAATGGTGCTGATGAGATGTTACTTGAAATATGCATTAACAGTAAAACTAAGACGGTTGACAAAAATTGCTAAACGCAGAACATAATAGAAAACACCTCTAAACTGCAATCAGCAACGCAAACTCAAGTCGATGAGAATGCATGTGCATTGTATCGGTAAGAAGTTGATGTAGGTTATGACACAACCGGCCACCGTTTTGCAAAAGACCAAGCTAGTGGAGGTCACTTCAGATTTCGGTATTGGACGACAATACAAACACCAGGATTTCTGCTTTAGTATTTAATTCTACATAACAAACAAACATGTGCAGACATCTGAGAGATCCCATACATATGTAAGTACAATATGTCTTCTGCAAAGTTATGAGAGTGACGACAACAAACGAGGATCCTCATAATCCTGTGACGTTCTATCATAGAAATCATGATAATAAGGGCTTCAATCCAAAGTATGCGGTCCAAAACTCAAAGACGAATCATGCTACGAAAGATATAATATTAATGAAAATGGTAAGCAGATGTGATAACATAAAAAGTAAGATAATCCATCACAAATGTTCAAGAAAAGAGACAAGACAAACAAGACAAGGAAGATTTGCCAGATAAATCGAAGATCACAATGGTTTTGACTTTGTGCTGCAATTGCAAAAGAAATAATGGGTTTATACTTGTCTTTTTGATGTTTTCTGTTCCTTGTTTAAGAAGGGGGTCTATCTGTGACTATTTCAGGGCTGGATTTGAATTATATGCATTTTATTTAGACCATGGGCCAATTGCAGAACCGCGAGCAGTGCCAAATGCCTCGTTAAAGGCTGCTGGTGGTTGTCCATTGTTAAACCAGATTTTATTGTGCTATAAACCTCTCTTCCATTTCGATCTAAGGGTCCAGTAGTATAACAAAACACAGCAGAGCTGTGACATGTGTGAAGAAAAAATCAACATTTTGCTGATCAGGTCAACAGTAACATTTAGTAACTTCGTTGTAATTCTTATTTCTAACATTCATGATGCATAGTGCTGCTGGTGGAGTTTTCCCAGAGATTATCCCACTCCAGAGTCAACACTTTTGTGCTTAAGAAGATGCCAAAGCTATTAATTATTCATTTAAATTCTATTATCATCTAAACACTTACGTTCTTCATTTCCCAGACATAAATGGTCCTAGTCATAATTTTTTTTCTAGTTTGGCCTTTTTTGGTATAATCGTTCTATGCTCTTTATATTCATATAATGTTTTGCATTTCAACTTTTGGTAAAGCGCCTCTGATGAGTCTTCAAAAGACAAAACGCTCGCCAGGTGTAGCAAATTTATTGTCTCGAACTTTATTATGATATTTTATTTTAAGATTCGTAATGGTTAGTGCTGCTGATGGAGTTTGAATTCCCCGAGGTAAGCCTTCTTCGGCATCAACATTTTTGTGTTGAATAACACATTTAAGATTTAAAAACTCCGTTAAAATTCCAAATTTTTTTTGACACTTAGGTGCTTCTTACCCCAGACAGAGATTGGTCTAAATCATTAGTGTCTTTCTGGTGGGTATTATTGTTCTGCCCTTCATATTCATATAGTGTAAGGCATTTTCAACTTTTAGAAGAGTGTTTTGATGAGTCTTTGATAGACGAAACGCACCAGGCGTAGCAAACTTTATTGTCTGGAACGTTGTTGTATTTTGATAAAACATTTTGCAAGCTAATCGTTATCGCAAATTTAAAATGTTTTAATTTTGAGGTAAATATGATTTTAAATGAAAACATTACAACATAGAATATTATGTTACTATTATTTTCACATTTTCAAAGTATCAAAGGTATTCTGTTTAACAGCATGACCTAAATGTGTTAATGGTCTTCCAAACTAGTATAATGTATCCTAATCACGAACTTGCTATAAGGATCATAAGTACATTAACAGCCTATTAATGTGTTTTATTTCATCGTAAAGGTAATAAAGCGACATTCTTATTTTGATATTATTGTGACATGTTTTCAAAATACCATATCTGTTTAACAAAATTATTTTTTTCATATAAATGAATCCAACAAATATAAATGACTGAGTGATATAATTTTGAAAATAAATATTATCTTCTAAGATATTCTTTTTTTTAAAATTTTTACTTCAATTCTAAACATGGGCACTATACATTTTATATAATAGTAAGTTTCATACTTTTCATGTCGATCTGAGCAACGCGAAGTTTTATATTGCTCCTATCTGATATTTATAATACAGCTTCGTGACAATGAAGCTTTTAACGTTAAATATGTCATGTATGTGGGTCAATCGTTTGAAAACAAATTATTCTTCGAAAATACCAAGAAAAATTAGCTATGGAAAGTCATATATGGTTATGAAAGGGTTTTAAAAATAACCTAAAGGAATTTTGGTCGCATTACGTAACATTGAATATTTATCAGCCACCATAGTAACTAGATTCGTAATGAACGTTTTTTGGTATTTGACCAACAACATCATTTTCATTATCGCCATATTTTATAATTGGCAATTGAAATATATGATTTTTATGCCTATCATTTTCATATTTTACATCAAAAAATGTATTTCGCACAATCCATGCTTTTTTTGTCTTAGAAAAGACAACATTTTACATCTCTTCAGAAATAATTAAGAGGCTGTCCAAGCAAAACCTTACATATGAGTCCAACAATACATTAAAACAATAAATTTGCTGGGATAAAATTCTTCAGGTGCCAGGTTCTGTAGGCTTTTGCCTGATTTATACATGGACAGCCTCTTAAATTACATTCGAGATTTGAGTAACATTTCAGGATTTAAGTTGAATTGTGTAAGACTTACTATTTTCAGACAATGTTAGTCTCATGGGCAGAATGATTTTGATTACAGATATAAGAAAAGTTGTTTTTTAAAATCTTCCTTCACAACAAAAAGAAGGTTAATGGAGCGTTACAACATTGTATTGCTTGTCTACCTAATTGATATAATGTATTTATTTAAAAGTTTAGTCTATAGTTGTAGATCTTCTTGCAACAATGGACATCGGTTTTACATTTGATGTGAACTTATATCAGTTTTGGGCTTATCGTCAAATAAAACATACTTAAAACGCAAATACCAACAGCAAAAACCAAATGGCACAAGGATGACTACAACGCAGAAAAAAAAAACGGAAAACATTTTGAAAATCGCTGAAAGGTAAAAATTCTCGATATATTTCCACAGTAGTACAATGCACATACTAAGTATCTCATTCGTTGCATTTGTCGATTATCCTAGTATGCTTACATTCATGAGAAAGATAAATTTCAGATTATGTTAAATCTATCGTTTGTTGCAATGAATTTTACAGCTACCATCTCAAATCGAATTCATTGTGAAAGGTTTTTAACCATGCAGTATCATTTAAACAAGGACATTCAATTACGTTTTGTGTATGATTAGTATGGTTATATGTCCGTATCACTCGAGTCTGATCGCCAGCCTGACAACATTGTTTACAGTGAATTTGAAACTTCCAACTGGGCTTTTGGCTTTAATGAGGACGGTCAGCTTGGAAAACTTGGAGATAAGACGGACCTTTCTAACTTCCACAGATAAGACCGAAATCAAACTTAAAGGAAAGCAGGAAGGACTACAATCAACCAGACCCCAAAGAAGTAGTCTATCAGCCAAATCGAAAAAAGCCTCTAGTTTTCGAGATGAATGTCTACCCCGGGGAACAGCAGTTTTTTGGTGGTTTGGTATAGTTTAACATCTAAACTTTCAAATTTACCTTGTTATACCGGAATAAAAGTGTCCAAACAGGGTATAACATGCGCCATTTTGAATGCACCCATTTTGACAAACACAACTCATTTTGAAAGCATTGAATTTATATTGATGTCAAATTTTTACAATGCGTTGAAATATAATATTGTAAGGTGTTATGTAATAAGTATAATATAAAAAAAAACTATAGCGTATAATACTTATCGATAAGTATCGATGAAGTACCGATATCGGGGCTCCTTTAAACACTCTGTAAACGTGGCTTTTTTTGGTTAATTTTTGTCATTTTTTCGTCGCTGTAGTCATATTTGTAATGTATGTTTGCTTTCAATGACCATCAATCGTTCATTGATATGTATTCTTACCATAACAGTCGATAGTTATTTGGAAAATTACACCAATGGGCAGATAATAGAACCTCAATATTTCCTATGCATATTTGAGCTAAAACTTTTGTACGGAAACAATGCATTTAACATTCTGTTACATGATATCTATTTGATATCTTTTCGATAAAAAATATGTTTTTATTTCAAATGTGTGGTAATATACAAATACACATCGATATTTCATCAAGAACCAAATTTGCACAATGCTTTTTTTAGTAAAAGGGGGGTCTTTGTACATGCTTCTGAAATACTTACTAAGACAATGTTTTGTTCTCTGATACCAAATGATTTGCACAAAACGGTTCAAACATGTTAAAATATAGTATAATTGAATATATGTACAATATATAATTGCTTATTTTTCTTGTTTACTTTGTTATTTCCATATCCTTTCATAAAATATTTGATGTGCAAATTACAATATTTGAGTATATTTTTTCGTAAGATCTAAGACGAATAAGCTACATCTCATTTTAAAAAAAAGTCACTAAATGAAAGTATTTTCCTTCATCAATAAAACAATAACCGTTTGATATAAATCGGTAAAGTTTTTTTTTATTTCAATAGTTACATTGACGAAATAGGGGGGGGGCTAATCTAGAAGTGTATTGATTGAAAACTACCTTTTTATGGAGGTAATGGAATGCATCGAAATATTAAAGCCGTCACTACAGATATCATTTAGGACATATGTTGCAAAAGCGTTAAGTCGTGTACTTGTTGGGGAAAAGTTTGTTGTATCTCGGCACCAATAACATAAATGTAAGACACACATGTTTTGCTGTCCTAAGCTTTCCGTTTTCAATAGTAAGTATACCAGAATGTGATATTATTTATTGTTATATACAATTTTAAATTAAAAAAAAACTAATATAAACTGTTCAAATAATAGAAATAATCTTTTTTGGGTTACCTTGCCTTTTGTTTAAACATCAAATTTACGTTTAAATGCTTTTGAGTTAGTCTTAAATGTACAGCATGTGTTTAACAAAACAGTGGTTATTGAAGGGTTAGTTTTGGTGTCCTTACATAACAGTCAGAGTCATGTTATCCTCTGGTCATGTATATGTAAAATTCTACATGTTAAAGAACAAGAACAGCCATACTAGTTAATACAAAACGAACTTGAAATTTGATAGTATTGCTCTTTTGTTTATAACTTTCTGTTAACTTTTAAGACGTAAAATATGGTTTATATCTCATACCATCGATGTGCTTCCTGGCACATAGCAAAAGGTTTTAACGATGGTCAAGTCTACATCAATGAAATGTCTTTGCATCATTTGATGAGTGTTCGGGGTAGTGGCTTTGCTGTTTCCGACAGTAACTTTAATATAACAATAGACAAAACCAGTAAACACCAACAAGAACGGGACAAAAACAGACAACACGTAAAACATGGAAACACAAAATAACTGAATATCAATCAACAATGCGAACTCCAGTCGATACAAGAGTGAACTCAGGTGCTCCGGAAGAGTGCTTGCTATGGCACACCCGTCGCGTTGCCAATAGTCCATTCAGCGTGTCAAATCCGGTAAAGGAAGACAAAACAACACCCTATGACAAACCAACATCTGCTCTCATCTGAGAGATCGAAATCCCATATTTGTCTATAAGTGCATGATGTCTTTCGTAAAATTTCTTGAGTGAAGACAGCAACCGAGGAGCAACATTACCCTGTGTGAGCAATTTTTGCGCCAGACGTGTCGCTCTGCTAAGGAAATCGATGTAAGTCCCGCACGCTCGGGAGTAACGAATTAATTGAGATACGTAGACTCCATAAACTGGAGCGGACGGAATGTTGCTACACAAGAAGGGAAAGTTGACGATTGGAAAGTTGAAGTCGATCATCACGTTTGTCATAGAGCCTTGTTGAAAGTCTTCCTTGAGAGTCAATTTCCAGATGTAGATCTAAACATGAAGCCGACTTCATAGAATCCGTTGTGTCTTTTATCTCAAGCTCCTGGTGATATATGAGATGGAGAAAGTCACCAAGTCGAGAATTGTTTAGTGAAAGGACATCATCAATATAACGGAACGTGAGTTTGAAAGAGAGAGCCCGTCTACGATCTTTTTTGTCTAGAAGAGATTGTAAGACGTCTGCTTCATATGAATGAAGAAACAAATCAGCAAGCAAAGGTGCACAATTAGTGCCCATTGGAATCCCTATTGTCTGTTGAAAAACACGTCCACCAAACTGAACAAATATGTTGTCAATAAGAAAATTGAGCATGTTGATTATTTGGTCTTCTGAAAATTTGTTCTTTTTCTTAGACTCATTGATGACAAAGTGAGTCTTGGTATAATCGACTAGTAGATATTTGTACCTGCGTTTTCCATTCTTTTTGAAAAAGCTGCGTTTAATCAGCTGTGCCAATCGCGATTTCAGTTGTTCATGTGGAATAGAAGTGTAAAGTGTGGAGAAATCGAATGTTTTGATGCTGTTACAAGATGAAACTGATTTAGAGTTAAGAATCTCCATCAGTTCTTTCGAATTCTTAAGGATTCACATTTGATTGACACCATTTCTAGAATAACAGCAATCGTAATATTTCTGGAGGCCGGATTTTTTTTGCCGTAAGTATTGAAGTCAACAGAACTGAAAGAGGCTTAGTTGTACATTTGTATGACCCTGCAATGAAGCGCTGTTTGTATGGATTTTTATGTAATTTAGGAATCCAATACAGGGATGGAATGTCATCATTATTGCCACCAACAGAAAGGCCGCAGGAGGAAATGGACAGATTTGTGTGATTGTCAATGATTTCCTCCTTAGACAGTGTTGTAGCCGTGTATGTGGTGCTATTGCTGGTACAACCAGCCCCCAATTCAGCTGTCAAATAGTCAATATAGTGTTTCTTGCACACAAAAATGATGTTATTTGGTGCTTTGTCAATTTAGATAACAACAAAACAACCGAACTGGGATGATCATTCTCATATATCTAAGAAGAATATACCAAACCAGACAAATCGTCCTGATTGGATACAACCAGGTTTTATGCTGCCAAATCTTCCTCTTCCAAAGAGAGATAGGTTCATCGTTTTTTTTTTCAGAGCTGGTGTTTCCAAATGTACTATAAATGGGCATATAGCACATCAAAGTAAACAAGGAAAATAAGCATTTAGATATTGTAAATCTATCTAATGATAATATTTTTACATGTTTGAACCATTTTGTGTATTTTATTTCGTACTAAAGAACAAAATATTGTGATACTTAATACTTTAAAAGCATCTACTTAGACCCCCCTTTTTACTAAAAAAAAGCATTGTGCAACTTTGGTTCTTGATGAGTTTATCGATGTGTTTTTGTATATTACCACACATTTGAAATAAAAACATATTTTTTAATCGAATAGATATCATGTAACAGAATGTTAAATGCATCGTTCCTGTACCAAGGTTTTAGCTCAAATATGCATAGGAAGTATTGCGGCTCGATTATCTGCCCATTGGTGTAATTTTCTAAGTACCCATCGACTGTTATGATAAGAATACAAATCAATGAACGATTTATGGTCATTGAAAGCGAACATACATTGCAAATATGACTACAGCGACGAAAAAAGGACAAAAATTAAGCGAAAAAAGCCACGCATACAGAGTGTTTAAAGGAGCCCCGATATCGGTACTTCATCGATACTTATCGATAAATATTATACGTCATATTTTTATTTATATTATACTGATTACATAACACCTTACAGAATTATATTCCATCGCAATGTAAAAATGACAGCAATATGAATTCAATGCTTTCAACATGATTTGTGTCTGTCAAAATGGGTGCATTCAAAATGGCGCATGTTATACCCTGTTTGGACACTTTTATTCCGGTATAACAAGGTAAATTTGAAAGTTTAGATGTTAAACTATATAAAACCACCGAAAAACTGCTGTTCCCCGGAGTAGACATTCAAAATGCTATTTTTGAGGGTTGGCTGATAGACTAAAGGAGAAACAGTCGCCTTCTATCAAGAAGCGTATGCATTGGTTAAAGGCAGCTGAAAGGGCCGTTGTACCAGACATGTACACAAGTTCGACATAGTCATCAGCAGGTGATAAGTCGGAAAACCAACAAAGAAGTTAAACAGAAGACTGACAAAAGAAACAACACAAGTCACATCACAAATGAATAGGACACAACACAGATACGATATTTCGAGCAAAGGAGACCTCTCATTCCCACAAAACATAGAATATCGGATAACGAATTTGCGAAAGAAAACCGGTAGGCGTTAATGTACCATTAGATATCCATTAAGAGAAGACAACACTGTTTCGAAGTTATGTATAACATCTTCCAAAAAGAGGAAAATTCCAAATACTTTACGGGGCCCCTGAAAATGACATTTCTATTAATAATTGGCAGATGTTGTATAATCGCCCGAGGTCAGGGATGAGATCTTCAGAAAAAATGAAACTTGGAAAAAACTATTGTTCTACAAAATCTTACCTTTGCTTTTTCTTGTGAACCTTGGAATGTCAGTTAAAGTTTTTTTTAGGAATATACAGCTAGTTTTATGTGGGTATTTCGTAAGTCCGAAACAGCCAAGCCAAAACCGGCATTACCTGTAATTATTGAATGCTTTGTTCAATTGTCTTAGTTAAGGACGTGATCGATATCCTAGATCATGGAATTAAGTTAGATTTTGTCCCCCAACGTTGTGATTCAAATGGTGCTGATGAGTGCTAATCAAGTCGATGAGAATGCATGTGCTTTGTAAGGGTAAGAAGTTGATGTATGTTCTAATATAACTGGCCACCGTCTTGCCAAAGAAACAAAGCTAATGTAGGTCACTTCCGGTATAGGACGACAATACAAACACCAGGGTTTTCGCTTAAGTATCTAATTTAATTTAAACATATTTATTTATCCTGGATTTGGAAACAAAATTAATGCTCATGTAAATCCCTCTCCAGCTAGCAGTTTGCGAGTGTGGCCTTTGCAGCGGCCCCATTGAGCCTACTACTATCGAACTCTACAAAAGGGTCTTTAACGTGCATGGAGTATTGCTCTCCACATACACGGGACAACCTTTTTTCGTCCCTTTCGAAGGACTAGCATCGTTCCTTGAGACCATCCTCGCAAATGGTGTCAAGAGAGAGTCGGAAAATTGTTTCATGAAATTTTCACCCCGGTCGAGGATCGAACCACGAACCTTTGTGTTAGTAGCCGGACGGGTTAACCACTACACCATCGGCTCTCACCGTCATAAGTATTTAATACAACATAACAAACAAACATATGCAGATGACCGAGAGATCGCGTGCATACATAAGTACAATGTGTCTTCTGCAAAAGTTTTAGAGTGACGGTAACAAACGAGGACCAACATAATCCTGACTCGCTTTATCATAGAAATCATGATAATTAGGGCTTTAACACAAAAAATGAGGTTTAAAATAAAAAGACGAAATATTGCTACACAAAAGGAAAAATGTTGAAAATTGAAAGCAGATGTATTTACAAAGGTATACACCTTTAAAAAAGTTAAGCACCCCCGTGATTTTTCAAAATCATACATTTTCAAAACTCTTTTTAACATTTATTTAACTAATAGTGTTATAAATTTGTATTTCAAACTAGAATATGCACTGTTAAGAACAATTTAACATGTTAAATAAAAAAAGACATTTTCTATTTATGCAACATGACATGGCAAAAAGATGGCTTTTGTACATAAAATGGTCTTCGAAAGGTATGTTCGCCTGATGCTCCAAACTAATGATAAATTGTCAAATCGCACTCGAAAATGTAAAAAATCATCAAAAGATTGATACCGTATCGTCAGAGAGTCAATTTCGAGTATGCCCACCTTTAGCGCGAATGACTGCTGAAATCTTTGGTTTCATACTACCATATTGTCGTCTATATTTCTGAAGAGTTATCCCCCACTTTTCATGGCAAAAATGTGCTTTAAACCGAAAGCTCACACCATTTAAGTCATATGTTGAAAATTAAAACTGACCACAATCATGAAAATTAAAAATTACTTCAAATCATCGACAAGCACAAAAACTCTAAGGGTGGTTAACCTTTTTAAGGTGTATAGTTTGGTAATCCATCACAAATGTTCAAGAAAAACGACAAGACACACAAGACAAAGGAGATATACCGGATAAATCGAAGATCACAATAGTTTTGACTTCGTACTGCCATTTCAAAAGAAATAATGGGTTAAACCAGGTTTTATTGCACTAAAAACCTTTCTTCTATCTAAGGGTGCGATAGTAACAAGAAACATAACAGGGTTGTAATATTGAGGTGATCATTTAAGAACAATAACCAGCCAAACACTAATGAAAATTATCACTAATAATATCGTATAAGCCATTTCGCCTGTCATTGAGATTTTTACAACGTCTTCCTTAGATGTTCATTTGACAAGCAGATCCAAATGTGAAGCGGAATTTCTAAAATCAGTAGTACTAATATCGGGTTTGTTGGGTACATACAAAATTTTGTTTATGCTCTCTTACAGTTAAAAAGGGTTCACGACCTTGATATTTTAACAAGCCTTGTCTCTGTGTGGTCAATTTGCTTAATGAGTTCAAAATCAACATTATCTTCAATTCCTTATCCTAAGATCGTTTTCACCAACAAAGGATACGAAGCATACCTTAAATGATTTGGAAAATTTGTTGCAATGAAGTTATCTACGTTTTTAAAAGCAGAAGTATTATTTATCAAGACAGGAACTTGGTTTACTTTGACTACTTTTATTGCATTTGTCCATTAATATTTTTATTGCCAAAGATACATTAGGAGCTTGTCCAAATAAATAATGATATACTTATGGATATCTTGTATCTATTTAATAGATTTAATTGTGTCTTAGTTAAGGATTTCTAATGTTTGTTTTCAGTATTTCATAACGTGACCCACATTAAAGTGATGACAAAAAATAATTGAGCGTTTCATTTAAAAGAATATAAGGATTAATTCAAATTAAATCTAATTGCATTCATGCAGATGCAGGTTTTGTCTAATGTAACATGATAATGTGTTTGCCTTGATGCTCGATCACCACTCAGTAAAGAAATAATTGATAAACTGCATTTATTTAGAAATTCTGATCTCAACAAATACTGTTTTTGTTCTTGAAGAGAATAAGTCATGTGGCTTCGTCAAACAAACTGTTAAAAACTTTTCATTTTTGTGTGTAAAACTGTATTTTCGTCAAACGATGGAAGGAACTATGCAAAGGGTACACCTTATAGCGAATATTTCGTTATATATAAGCAATGTTTGACACGTCCTAGTTTTGTTTTGGTTTTACTAATTAATGGAGTAAAAAGTCAAAAATTGAAACCTATGCTTCTTTAAGATATCATTCTTGACAATCAACGGCAATGGATCGAATCTTACTAGAGCAATTTTTCGTAATACCCCCTTCACATATACGATATTCTCTTACGAGTTGTTACGATTTTCAAAATTCATAGTTTTACGAGTTCTTGCAAGATTTTCTGCCAACCTTTTACGATCTATTACCGAGTTGTCACGATTTCGTCAGTTGTGCGGAATTTTTTCGCACTCCCGTCCAGAGACGATATGGATTTTATTTTCAAAGTGTTTACGAGCATGTTACGGTGCCTTTACGACGTCTTTACGAGTGATTTGCGATATTGGAAATGATATCGTAACTAACTCGCAAACCACTCGTAAAAGAATTCCTGTGCGAGGTCTTCCCGACTTAGGTACGAGTAACGGCGAGTCATTTACGATCTCTACGAGTTCTTTACGAGTTATTTGCGATGTGTTTACGAGTTAAATTATGACATAGTTGTTTTTTCAACTCGTAAAAGTCTTACGAGGATTTTTGACATGTCAAAAATCCTCGTAAAATTTTCACGAGTTCTTACGATTTCACACGAGCTAGAAAGACCTGTTTACGAGTAACAAAGAGTGATTTACGACTCTTCGCGATCGAATACGAGTTGAAAACTCGTAAGAACTCGTAAGGAAATCTCGTATATGTGAAGGGGGTATTAGTACATGTTTCGAAGAAATAAGTAGCAGCAGTCATTTTTTCGCCGTTCAAACGAACGTTAAAATTGTTAGCACACATAAGGAGCAAGCTGTATCGTCTCTAGATTGTGCAAAATTATGTTTGAATAATGAAGATTGCTCTGTGACCAATTTTACTCAAGTTAATAAACCATATTGCAATGCAGAGGATTCGCCTAGCAGTGGGGATACAACAATTCTCAGAATAATACATGTAGTACATAAGGATGATAAGTAAATAATATTTGTTGAAGAACTATTGTGTTATTATTTCACTCTGAGAAGTTGAAAATGTATGTAGGAGTTAAAAATACATATTGTTTTCAGAATATGGCAGTGAGGAACTATTTGATATAACCACTGGAACAGCAACGCAACTCAGAGCTTTACCCATGGCAGTGATTTTTCAAAGCATCCAGTTGATCGTAAACTTGCCACAATTCAACACACACTGTCATAAGATTTGAGATCTTGGAAAAATAAACTTCGTTGATCATGTATTAGTGACCGATAAAAACCATTGCTGCAATGGTAAATAAATACTGTGAAAGTATTGGTTTTCGCTGGGGAACAACACATTTTACCTAGCTCTTGATAGAGAATCAGATTAAACCACGGATTCATGAATCCATGAACATGCATTTTACTCCCAATCCACGAAAAAAAAGATGCCCATGAATTTAAGTATTTTCACAGTAAATGAAGCAAAACATTGATGCTACTTAAACATAGTTTTTATTCATACATTGAATGCAATATTTTGAGTTTTATTGGTGTAAAAAAGCGTGGACCTAATCACATCTTTAATAAATCTTCATGTTGAAAATGTACACAATGGTATTCTAACTAACAAAAAATTGGCTTTTTTGCTTTGTGGATTCTGTTTTTAAATAATCGTTAATATTGTAGGTTGTGTCGCGTACATCTTTATACTTATTTCACATCTCATTATCTTCTTGACCAGCTACCGAAAAGATTTTGAATGTTTTATTGCTACCAATTTGAAAAAAAAAATCAAAAATTTCGGGTCTCTAAATGTTTATGGTGTATGCATGTTTTATTAGGTGTTTATATATGTATGTGTGTTGAATAAACAAAACTATGTGTCTAGTTGTTGTAATTCACCTAACACAGTCATCATATTCAGTCAGGGGACCAACTTGTACAAGTCAGAATGGGCAGAATCAATCTTACGTCTACAAGTCAAATTGAACAAATTGGAGTTATCTTCTCTTTATATTCATAATTTCCAATCTGACTTCAATAAGTAGATTTTACTAAACTGTCATTTTATCGAAGTCTCTCTTTTAGAAATATTCTTTATGGTTAAATTCCTTTTCTACACACTGCAAGCTTTCTTAAAATGTTACAAAACAGTAATGGCTGTGTTATAATATTTAATCTTTTTTTAATATCATTCTTTCTTGTACAAGTCAGAATCAACATTTTACTACCCTCCTTTGGGATTAAAATTCTCTACTTTGACGGTGGTGAACACCAAAGTCTTCAATTATACTAAAATCATTAAATAACAATAATTTATCTAGTATAAATTACATTGGTGACAAAAGACAGACTTGGATAATTAGCTATGAAATTCTTTGATGATAATTGAAACTTTACAGTCAATCTGTTTCCCATTTGCATAGGATTCTTTCACCCTAAATGCTTGATGGTCTTGTTGACCTTGTGATACAATTTGAATGAGATTTATTGGCTTTGAGAAATGTTATTAATAAAACATTGAATATTGGAGCAAAATTGATAGAAGCAATTCTTACTTTAACAAGTCAGATTCATTCTGACTTCTAGAAGTCAGAATTGAAACTGACTTTATAGTGTAAAAAACCCAAAAATGAATCGGACTGGTACAAGTAAGAACTATTCTGACTTGTACAAGTTGGTCCCCTGACTGATATTGTCATTTTGTTATATGGTCCTGAAAAATAGATATTTCATAATAAAAAAATAATGTCATCTTATATTCAAGAAAGAAGCAAAGGTGTACCAAAGGGGTAATCAGTATCAGAAAACCGTAAAGACAAAGACAAAACCGGCAGACAAAAAATCATCACAACAAAACAAACCGCATAACAACATAAAACAAACACACGCATAACAACAAAACCGCATTCAGCAACGTGAACTCAAGTCGAAACGAGAGTAAACTCAGGTGCTCCGGAAGAGTAAACAGTTTCTGCTTGCTATAGCACACTCGTCACGTTACCAAAGATCGATTAAGTGTTAGTCAAATCCGGAAAGGATGACATTACAAAACTCTATGTCAAACCAACATCTGTGCTCATCTGAGAGATAGAAATCCCGTATTTGTAAACAAGTACATGATGTCGTCCGTAAAATTTCTTGAGTGATGACAATAACCTGGGAGCAACGTACCCCTGTGTTAACAATTTGCTTGTCAGCCGTGTAGCTCTATCAAGGAAGTCGTTGTACTCCTCACATGCTCTGGAATAACGAATCAATAGTGATACGTAAACTCCATATGCTGGAGCGGACGGAATGTTGCTACACAGAAAGGGAAAGTTAACTATTGGAAAGTTGAAGTCATCACGTTTGTCATAAAGCCTTGTACAAAGCCTTCCTTGTGTGTCAATTTCGAGAAATAGATCCAAATATGAAGCAGACCTCCTAGAATCTGTGTCCTTTATCTCAAGTTCCTTCGGATATATTAGATGTAAAAAGTCACCAAATTGAGGATTGTTTAGTGAAAGGACATCATCAATATAACGAAATGTGAGATTGAAGGATAAAGCAAGTTTGCGGTCCTTTTTGTCTAGAAGTGATTGTAAGAAGTCTGCCTCATATGAATGAAGAAACAAATCGGCAAGCAATGGTGCACAATTTGTGCCCATTGGGATACCTATTGTTTGCTGAAAAACACGTCCACCAAACTGTACAAATATGTTGTCGTTTAGAAAGTTGAGCATTTCTATTATTTGATCTTGATTATTTGATCTTCTGTGAATTTGTTTTTCTTGCTAGACTCTTGGATGACAAAGTAAGTCTTTTTATAACCGACTACCAAATACTTGTATCTGCGTTTAAATTTAAATTGTAACATTGTGGCATAACATTACGCACTTTGTTTACATATCTATATCAAAGTTTAACTTTCCAAGCGTCAACTTTCCCTTTTTTGTAGCAACATTCTAGCCGTACAATATCATGGAGTTAACAAATACCAACTGATCTGTTTCATCAGAGCTTCTGGGGAATTTTTGTGATTAATAGAGCATCACGTCTGATAGGCAAATTGCTAACATAGGATTACGTTGCTAAACGGTGATTTTCGTTAAATTAATTTTATAGAAGACATCATGTACTTGTAGAAAAATACGGGATTTCTATATTTCAGATCAGCACAGACTTTTGTTTGACATAGAGGTTTAGAATTGGCGTTCTTTACGTATTTGACTTACACTAGATCGATCTTTGGTCAATGTGAATGGTGTGCTATATTAAGCAGGGGTTATTTACTTTTACGGAGCACCCAAGTTCATTCCCGTTTCGACTTGAGTTCACTATGCTGATTGATGTTTGGTTGTAATATTTTTGTTCGTTTGTTGTGTGGCTTGATTTTTGATGATTTTATGTCTACCGACTTTGATTTTGCTTTTTTGAATCTACAGCATTCGATGTCCCTCCTTGGTTCAATTTTGGTTCTATCATTATCAGTATGCATGAAACAATATGAAACCATTGTATATAAGGTGATCATTTAGATACTTTTTTGTTTTAGAAAATAATCATTTTTGACTCATATGATAAAGAATCTATAATATATCCGTCATACTGCATATGATTATTATGTTTATGAATTGTCTTGTCATAACGTTATTATCCATTTAAAACATCAGTTACCGTTTCACTCTCATTTTTTTAAGTATATATGTACAAGGGCACCTTTAAACGTTTGATTTTAATTTTTGATATATAATTGCTTTGTTGTAATCTTACATTTTACTATGTTTATGACGTTTTCTATATTTTATATAGAACAAATAGTAATAAACATAAAAAAAAGTACATGAGAGAAATAGAACTCAAAGATTTTTAACGCAAATAGTTTTGCCAGCTTCAGTATCAAATATTTTTTTTTATTCTGGTGATGTGTTATTCTTGTACCAGTATTGGTTAGGAATGATCATATTAAGTGCATCCTAATGGCTTCTGGTTGTTTTTACATTTTACAGGTTGTAGTATTACGAAAAAAGTTGAATTTGGAGATAGAATATAACAAGAAAAGTGTCGATTTATTCATAATCAAAAGTGTTCTAATGATAAGAAAAAAACTTTTATCATCTAAAATAATAAATAGGTAGCCTTGCAACTTATTTTTAGCACAACTAATATTTAAAGGGACTTTCCGAGAGTAAACTTAACTAGAATTGATATCAAATGCGCAGTTTATTTCAGAGAAAAGACATGTTTTTGAATTGAAAAGATTGTCGAACCATTGACACACATTCTTATGTAGGCAAAATGAATGTTATTATTGTAATACTGTATAATTCAAAATATGTCATTGGTCTAAATAGGTCACATTATTAAACTATAAATAGTTGGCAGTAAAAGACTTTCTATCAATATAATTTAAAAAGTTGAAGGACAAAGGCATTCTAAAATAGAATGTTGAAAGATTAAGCCTTTCTAAAAATAGTTTGGTAGCCTATTCTAGATGAAACAAAACTTAGTTTTAAAGGAATATTTGTATATTTTTGTAATAACCAGTTCCATCAATATTAGTTTTGTTTTATTAAAGTTTACGTTGTTAAATCAAAATGATAAATTTATAGAAAAATGATAGGCTTTTTATTTATTATTCAACGTCCAATGATAATCATTTAGTAGTATAATAAATTAAATATAGCCTTTAACATTTTGGTCAATACATGTTTAAATCAACTCAGACAAAGCATCGACTGAGGACGATATAACTTTTCTTGAGTCGATACGAACGTGTATCGACCTTACCAAAAGGCTATTATTTTATATTGTTGCTCAAAATGACACGAATACAAATGTCGTTAAGGGTACATGTCAAAAGAAGAGGATCAGATTTAACACATTAGTGTTATTCTAAAGTTATTTATGCTTAGATTAAAGGCATATTGTCTACGAAAAATTATTTTTTTGTAAAACCAAAAAAATGTCGTCAGACTATTCGTTTTGTTTATTTAGAAAGATACAAATGTTCAAAATACCACTAGGGTACCTTATTACTTCAAAAATAAAAAAAAAATATAATATTTGTAAAGCTTTACAAAAATTCATATTCATGAGATGTAGATGAGCTGAAAGCATACTTTCTTTGATTGCAAACTTCCCTAGTTCTTGGACGTGGTGCATAATCTGTTTCTCGAAGTTTTAGCTCAGAAGAAAATTAAAACGGCAACCGAATATTAGAGCAACCTAATGAATAAAACTGACAATTATTGCCTGTATTAAGTTTTGAATGTGATTTTAAAGGTAAACACGAAAAATATTGGTATTTTTTCAACATATCAATGTATTCGGGGGACAAAACCCGAGATTCCGATTAGGGTCCGCGTTAAAACTACTCAGTCTTAATCTGTGTCAATGTGACGTAATGCAGGTAAATAAAATATCAATCAATATTGTCGTATGTCATAAGTAATAAACTACTTTTGAGGCGAATTTTGTAGCAAATTTGTTTTTCAATATTCATTTATTGCATTTTGGTCTAATTGACACCAAAAAATTGGGGGGTAAAAAAATGAGTTTGCCGTAGACAATATGCCTTTAAGTGAAAGGAAGAAACTGGCGATTAGACATGAAGATTACACCAATCTATTTTTTTATCTTTTGAGGCCAACTCTGAGATACGTGCAGCAAATTTAACAAATAATGAACAATACTAACATAGAACTCAAAATTGGTTTTGAAAAGTTATTTTGATGTTTTCTAGATTATGAATTGAATTACTGTGGTTTCATTATTATTCTCGTTACCCACGAAAATATATGGATCCACAGTATGGTATCAAAACACGAGCATGCAATTAAACAATTATCACACGAACTCCCTTTACAGGAGACAATATCAATATCAATCAATAAACTTTATTCAAAGTCGGCAAGGCACATAACAATATAACATAAGCTCTTTAGAGCTTTTGAACCGACATAAGACAAGTTATAATAATATACAGAGCATGCAACACATAAAATCATACAAGCACATATAAGCAATAATCATACAATGAGATAGTGTCCATAAAAACTATTCTAACAGGTATATATTAAAGCATATAAAGCACTAAGCATGCAAACTATACATAATAAGCAGTAGCAAGCAAGACAACTTAAAATAAACTGATTGAAATAAAAAGCAAAGAACAAACACAGAATATGGGTTTAGTCATACTGCTCCAGTCTTGGACTAAAGAAAGTTAATTAATTTTGACATCCCACACAAAAACATGAATTTGTCCCTCCCCAGCTCGAAATCATGGCCTTAAACTGATCAAAATTTGAACACTGCCTGAGGTCCTCAGGCAGAGAGTTCCAGAGGACAGGAGCAGCATACCTAAAATATTGTTTCCCATACCTGGTCGTTCGAACATGCGGTATCTGTAATAAGTTGCTGTATCTGAAATTATAAGATTGATGTTTTTTATACAGGTGGAGATTCAAATGACAACAAAGTTCCAGACATTAATTTTTGCTTAGCCTGACGCCTGGAGCTTAATCGTACAAAATTTTAAATGTTTCTAATGCCATGGTCCTGATTCTTCTTACATGTTAAGACATCTTTGCCTTTTCTAAAAAATCTTCAAGTGAATGGTCATAATCATTATATCGCTCTTGTATTTTCTCTATTTTCTTTGTATTTGTAACTGGACAAACGACAAAAATTTAGATTTGACAAAACAAATGTATGAAAAATAGTGAGTCTGCTTAATCTACATAGGTTTCTTTCAATCATTTTTAAAATGTTTAATTGTTGTACAGCTTTTTTACAAATAAATTAAATATGATAGTCAAAAGTTAACATAAAGTCAATATCTACACCCAATAATTTAACTGTTTCATCACAATTTACATTTATATCACCAATGTTAAAAGACGGAGTCATTTGTGCTGATCTTTTTCCTACGGCATTTGCCTGAAAATATTCAGGGTTAGCCACGAAAAGTGAAGACTATTATCGAAAAAATAGTTAATTTTTTTAGATAAAATTTACGGAGATAAAGGTTTACTTAAAAAATAGAAATTGATTATTATTAAAAGTTCCGTTTTATTATCTGGAACATTCCAGGCTTTCATGTGTCGTGTAAAACTTATTAATAGCACGGCTGTATTACTATGTGCATTCCAAGGGTAAATCAACTTTGTTTTGGTGACAAAAATCGCAGTTTTCGTAGAAAGTTTGATTTTAATATCTTCAAATTGAAATGACTGTTATAAGAATTATACAATGTATGTTCCTTTACACAGAAAATAAAAGTTGAATATGAAAATTGGTCGTGTAAATATTTATGTTTCTCATATTGTGTCGAGAGCAATTGTCTTTAAAGAAAAGGAGATGAATGTTTTCAGAAATGTGCTTTTTATCCGTTGAAAATTGATGAGTGCATAAAAGTTTGAAAATAGGGTTGACACGATTTTACCAATAAATTTCAAATATTTTTTGTCAGTGGAATTTCCGATCGTTAAATTCAAAATTGTTTGAAACACCAGGTTTCTTTCCTTGTAATGCACATGGTCGATATCCTGTTCGAACGTTTTGGCTTCGAGAACTTTTCATTCACTATTTTTGGTTTTCGATTTTCCAATGTTTAGATTCCAACGCTGCTGATGAAAGGTGACTCCTTGCAATATAGATATACAGCATAACTAAATTAACCGTTACATACCCGTTTTGGGTATTGTATTTTGAAACTACTGGGTCGATTGCCGCTGCTGGTGGACCAGAGGTCCCTGAGGGTAATCACAAGCCTGGTTGTCAGACTTGTCTGACACTATTTTACCAATAAATTTCTAATATTTTTGTCATTGAAATTTTCGATTGTGAAATTCAAAACTGTTTAAAACACCAGGGTTCATTCCTTGTAATGGACATGGTCGATATCCTCGGTGCTGGATTTGGGTTTCCTGTTCGAACTTTTTGGATTTGAGAACTTTTCATTCTATATTTTTTGTCTTTTGATCTTCCAATGTTTTGATTCAAATGCTGATGATGAGGGGTTACGACATGAAATATCGATATACAGCATAACAAAATTAATTGTTTCATATCCCTTTTTGGAATTGTATTTTGAAGTAATAAGTAATTGTTATGATAACTCGCATATTATATTTGCATTAACAAGATATAGTAAATCACGTGACTTCTTACCATTAAACTACATTTGATGTACTGAGAGCCTCAGATGATCACCATAGCATCTCTAATATGTCTTCACAAACCTGAAGTGTTTTGTGTAACTACTGGACCCAAAGATCGCAATGAAATGGGGAGGTTTGGCGCGCCCTAATACCTAGTTTAACCCACCATTTCTTTTGAAATGCCTGTACCAAGCCAGGACCATTGCGATCTTCAATTTGTCCAGATTGTCTTCCTTGTTTTGTCTTGTCTTATTGACATTTAAGATTGATTTTCTATGCTCTTCATATTCATATAGTGTTTGGCATTTTCCATATTTTTGGTACAGCGCCTTTTGATTTGAAGACAGGTCATAAAATATCAATTGAATAGTATTTACATTGATTATTTCATTGAATAAAACTTTTAAATAAATTTTTATATATTACTCTAAATCGTTATACTAGTTTTAATTGTCAACAATCGACAAGGAAATAAATTTTCATGGTTCAGATTTAACATGAAAGTTTATGCAATGTCTTTAAAAGTGTCATAGCCTTCTTAATAGGCTATCTTCCAATATCTATATCAAGTACAACTAAGCATATTCTGATGATCTAAACTGCCGTTGTTGTAGCGGTAAAATGACAAGCTAATTACAGTTCAAACCTTGCCCGCGGTGAAAATGTCAAAGACTCATATTCCGACTTTCTTTCTTGACATCGTTTGCGAGGATGGTCTCACTGAAAGATAAAAGACGAATAAGATTGATGCGTGTATGGGGAAAGCAACATGTTTTGAACGTTACTATGTCCCATATTCTAATTGCCGTTGAGACCTTAAGTGCACCAATGATTTAAGAAATAACTCTCAAAAGCGCAGACAAAATCTGTAGACAAAAGACATTACAAAAAACTCGAAAATATACACGAAGGCACATTACATTTTAGAGTAATTATCAACGTGAAATATAATCAAATGGAAAGTAAGTGATTTCAGGTTCTCGGGAATGATAGGTAGTTCCTGATTTCTATAGCACACCTGTCACGTTGTGGGTATTATGCGAGGTTTAAGCGCAATAATACCGACAAGTTTCAGAGTAACGAATAAGTTATACATGACCTCCATAAGGAGTAGACAGAATGTTTCTACACAAGCAAATTCAGTAATTATTTAATTGCCTTTAATTTGACCTTCTAGATTTTCTTTTACTGGAAAGCCATGTACTGCCTTATGAATGTACTTTTGTAATTGAGTTAAACAAAATTTAGATTTTTTGTTTGTTTGTATTTGATTTGTAATTTTCCTTTGTTTGATGATAGTGAAATCACTTGGGAATTGACGGAGATAACTTAAAAGACATTAGAGGGGAAAAATAATTATCTAAACAAAAGGGTTTTGCTGAACCCCATTCATTTTACTGTTGATGTTTTAGAGAGTAAAGAAAATATGAAAGGTCTTATTCTTGTCTTGAAAAATTTCTTGAAAGCAAAGGACAAAAATACTGCACATTCATCGTAAGTTTGGAATTCCTAAAAGTATTTCAGTCGGTGATGCAACTTTCCAAATAAACATTGACCGATGTTGGATTTTTTTTTAATCTCAGATTAAACCCGTATGGCCAATCGGTCTTTTCAAAACGTCACGCACAATGTGAAAAAACGGATTTCCACGGCTTTACCTTTTTAGATAGCACTGATTCTTTGTAAAAGATATTAAAAGGATACTTTAATCACTTCGTGCTTAAGATAATATTATAATGCGTTTTATAACCATTATATAAGGACCATACGTGACTATAGTTTATCATTTCGCTTTTTAAAACATGCCAGTAAGGTAGGTACCATTGCTTTTGAGCATTATTTGGCTTATATGTTTAACAGATCATATAATGTAGGTACACGTACAACGAACAGAAAAATACAAAACAGATAAAAGAAGTGCAAGTGAAGTATTATTGTTTAAAATCTCTTAATGGTTTTGATCAGGGAGCTGTCCTACATAAGTAGAAGTTTCGAGAAAGTTGATTGGTTTTTTTTTCTCTTTTACCAAATGTGCCTAGTGCGGACAAGAGCGCTCGGCAAGCATTTCTATAGGCCAGTAATTAAATGATTTATTGCAAAAAAAAAAATTAAAATTGACAGAATTAATACCAATAGCTAAATTTCCTTTTTTTTAATAAACAGGAGAATACGGATGGAAAGTGAAAACTATATTCTCTTAATGTATTTTCAATAAAACCTTCGTTGTAGAAGAAATGAAACGATCTCATCAGCTTCTCGCGAGATTAGTTTACATCGTTCTTGTTAACGATGCTCTAGGCTATTAATCAATGTGATCTGTGATTGTTCACTAGTAATTTAAACCAATTTGTGGCGATGTATTATAAATTATCAATAAACAATAAATCATTATTCTTTACAATACTGAATAGTAAAAAAGATGGTTCTACCTGAGCTTATCATGAAGAAAAATCAATCCTGTGCATGTGTTATGCATTGAAACGAGTTGTCATTATCTGCCAGGTTTTTATATCATTTTTTTTTTCAGCCAATACTCCGAATTAGATATATTGGTTTACAGAAAATCTTCCAAGACTTAGCAAAAACAGTCGGTTTCTTTGTTTACTGTCTGCTGAAGCGTGAAATACTTTAACTGGTAAATGATGTAGTTGATTACGCAAATTCAAAAGAGGTAATTTCGGGCCTGTCGAACGTTTTCCCAAAATATTTTGACTTGTTTCAGAACGTAACAAATATTTGTAACTTGAATATAGACGCGTCAGGGGTAGCAAAATTAATTGTCTGGAACTTTTTTGTCATTTTAATTTCTAACACCCGTGAAGGTAAGCGTTGCTGGTAAAGCTGCGTTCTATTTTAAGATTGCACATATTATTAAATTCAACTAAGAGCGTCTATATAAGTAACACTGGTTTTAATAAGTACCAAAGCTTAACAGGCAAAAGAAAACAAACGCTCAGATTAAGTCTTTTTTAAGCTATTTGTTTTACATGTCAAATTTTATATTTATCAATTTATCATATTCGTTGGAATAATTCATATGCAAATATATTTTGGCCGTAAAGTTAATACTTTAACACTACAACATATAAAAGGGTACATTTTTTGAATGAAAACAAAGCTAGTGATAAAAATACAAAAGTTAATGATCATCTTAAAACTACACACTATTAGAAGTGGGTATAAATTTAAATTTAAGTCGGTTTACTATCTTTAGAAAATTGGTAATACAATTTTATAATCGGGATTTATATATAGCAAAAATATAAATTTTGTCAATAACACACTTATCTTCAAAACAGATATTGATAATTTACAATTTTTTGTTGAGTTATAATATGAAGTTCAAGAGAGTTGGTATTTTAGTATATCAGATTGGTCATTATAATGTCAATAGTAAAAAAAAGGCAAGGACAAATACCAATCAAGGCAAACAAAAACAGTACGAAGAAAAACGCTAAAGAGATCTAACCGGACTACAATAAGCAATTAACGCAAACTTTAGTCCAGAAGAGAGTGAACATAGGTAGTTCGTAGTTGTAAACAGTTCCTGCTTGTTGCAAAACGCCCGTGCATTTTATATTTTAAAGTTATCGAATGAGAAAAACGTAAAATCCATAGAAAACATGGGTGGAATAAATGCTATGAAAAATTCATTTTTTATTGGAAATGTTTGACACATTTTCTTTGCTTGTTTTAGAATACAGAATGAGAACATGAGACCAACCATCATGCCTATAACGAATTTGGATTTTTGAATTTGTATTATTAACTTGAAGAAAAGTGTAATTCACAGCAAAATTCAAGTTTAAGTGTAATACAAAGATTTCAAAATACATGAAATATGGAGTCATGTGTTTATACCGGTACATTAGAAAAATATGTTGAAGATACACCTAGCCTTGAAGATTATATTACTTGTATTCACAATGCAAAGCTCAAAAGCCAACTGATTAGAATTTTAACAGTAGATGAGCAATTGGAAATAAATATTGACAACATTAAACACATCTTATTTGTTGCTAAAAAGGCTAATTCACAAAATGCATTTAGTTGCTGTAGAAAATGGATTATGTCAAATCTATCAGTAGAAAACCACAAATTTGTATCAAACCTAATTTTTAGGTACAATCTCGAATTAGATGCAATTGCAATTCTTAAGGAAAATGAGAAAAAAACATGCCTCCTAAATAGACTTTGCTAAACGCTTTGTACTATATTACGTTATCTTTTTATGTGATACGAGCTCATCAAAACGATCAATTACCGCAAATGTTTATGATAACAACTTGAGTTTGAAATGCACGGAGTTGAAAATAACAAGTAAAATAAAGGATAAGGTATTTCAATGCCATTGCATTCCAGCAGACGAAACAGTCGAGCCTCATTTGTTTTGTTCCTATGGAAAATCAGTCTACTGCTTTTATCCACTATTGCACGAGTGTGAAAAGCTAGGGAGTTTGAGGTGTGAGCGTTCGTTATTTAATCTCATATCTTGCAATAATCATTGTTATGCAATTGGTGGAGTTTATAAGAGCAGGAGCGTCTTAGAAATAGAGGAACATGTCCTCAGCAACAAAAGTGGTCCCTGGAAAATTGTTGCAAGGCTACCACGAGAAAGTCTTCCGATTTATCCGTCGTCTGTCGTCTGCAATGATTTGATTTATATCTTTTGTTCAATAATAGACAATGAACAAAAAATTAAACCAAACACAACTGCGGTCTATGTTTTTAATCCTTCTACAAAAAATGTTAAGGCACTCACTGAGATTCCTTATTCATTTAAATTTATGAAAACATGCGCTGTTGATTCAAACATCTCTATATTTTCTGAAAGAAAGGAAATAGTGGTTTTCTCAACCCTAAACTGTGCCAGTTCTATTCAAAGAAATGAATGCGCTTACTTTGAAAATCTTCCAATCGGAAACTCAGAAGTAATTTGTCGTAAGAGAAACAAAGAAGAAAAATACATGAATACAAGTAGACTATTCTGGACAGAGACAAATAAATGGGAAACATTGATTCAAACGATACCCGATTGTGTGAAAGTTCTCAGTGCTTGTGAGGTTAAAATCCTTTCAAGATTCAAAGGGAACAATTCCGATCAGTGACATAAACGGTTTCGGCCATACATGACTTGTTAATATAAAAATATAGAAAATGATGAGATGTGAAATAAGTGTACGCGACACAGCCCACAATTAAGGTAGATGGGGTGTGTATCACTGAGCATCTTTTTTGCACATCTATCAAAACTTTAGAATTTATGATGCTTGTTATTCTAATTGATTTCTATTGGGCTAGGTAAACATCAAAATTGGTAATTACAACAAAAATTAGGATTAAATACACCTGTTTTGCGAATTTTTATATTTTCCCGTACTTTTTAAGGGGAGATAATTTGTATAGAAATAATAGGGAAAAAAACATGTTTCACTTTTAAAAAAAATTTTGATGGTGAACTTTATTTTTTGTTTAGTATATTTAAAAATCTGTCAAAACCTAAGATTTTCACAAATTTTAAGAAAAATCTATGGAGTGGATTTTTTTTTAGGTAAAAGAAATTTGAATTTTCCCTATTGATCCTATGTAAAAAGTACTGAAATCATCCATTTTTCAAAGAGGTTTCTACAAAAATTCTTGTGGTGAAGTTTTAATTTTATTATCAAGATTTGTAGGACTAACTGTGGTCAAAATTTTAAAAAATTCTATGGATTCTTTTTAAACACCCCATCTACCTTAAGCGGCAATTTAGAAAAAAAAATCAACTATGTTAATCGTATTATATGAATAATGAATATCTATTTTTTATTAAATGAAAGAAGCTAAAGTGTTCCAAGGGTGCAATCAAGCATCATTATTACGAAAAGACAGACATAATCGGTAGAAAAAAATAATCACAAGGAAACAGACAACATACCAAACAAAAATGCACATAACATCTTAATCGCAAATAAGCAACGTGAAAGTCGAAACGAGAGTGAACTCGGTGCTCCAGAAGAGTAAGTAGTTCTTGCGTGCTGTAGCACACCCGTCACGTTGCCAAAGATTGATTTTGTGTTGGTCAAATCCTGAAAAGATGACATTACCAAATCATATGCCAAACCATGAAGCAGACTTCTTACAATCTCTTCTAGACAAAAAAATCGTAGACGAACTCTCTCTTTTAACCTCGAGTTCCGTTATATTGATGATGTCCTTTCACTAAACACTACTCGATTTGGGGACTTTCTCCATCTCATATATCCTCTTGAACTTGGGATAAAGGCACAACAGATTCTAGAAAGTCTGTTTCATATTTAGATCTACATCTCGAAACTGACTCTCAAGGAAGACTTTCAGAAAAGCTCTATGATAAACGTGATGACTTCAACTTTCCAATCGTTAACTTTCCCTTATTATGTAGCAACATTCCATTCAATCCGCTCTTGCTTATGAAGTATTAGTTTCACAGTTGATTCGTTATTCCAGAGCTTGTGGTAATTACATCTTTTACTTGACAGCGTCACGTTTGACACAGAAATTGCTGAAACAGGGTTGCTGTCTTCATTCAAGAAATTTTACGGAAGACACCGTGCACTTGTAGACAAATATGGTATTTCTTACTCTCAAATGAATGCAGATGTTGGTTTGTCGTGGAAAATTTGTTTTGTCTTCCTTTATCCGATTTGACACACTGAATTGGAAATTAACAACACGATGGGTGTACTATAGCTGGCGGTACTAACTCTTCCGGAGCACCTGAGTTCACTCTTGTTACGACTAGACTTCGCGGTGTTGATTTCCGTTTGGTTGATTTTGTGCTTTGTGTTTTTTCGTGTTGCTTTGTTCGTGTTTACCGGTTTCGTCGTTCCCCTTTCGGAATTTTGACATTCGAGTGCCCCATATGTGCCTCTTTGCTTTTTAAACCAAAATCTGTGATCATCTGAGAGATAGAAACCCCGTATTTGTCTACAAGCAGATGTTGTTCCGTAAAATTTCTTGAGTGATTACAACAATCTGGGAGCAAGGTACCCTTGTGAAAACAATTTGCTTGTCAGCTGTGTTGCTCAGTCAAGGATGTCGAAATACTCCCCAAAAGTTTCTCCGGAATAACGAATCAATTGTGATACATGTACGTAGAATTCATATGCTGGAGAAAGGGGAAGTTGAAGTTATCACGCATTTATCATAGAGCTTTGTATAAAGCCTATCTAGTATGCCGATTTCGAGAAATAGATTCAAATTCATGAATGAAACAGACCTCCTATAATTTGTAATGTCCTTTATCTCAAGTTCCTTGTGTGTATAAGATTGCAAAAAGTCAACAAAATCGAGGATTTTTTAGTTAAAGGACATCATCAATATAACAAAAAATGTGAAATAAAAGAATGAAGCACGTCTGCGATCCTTTTTGTTTAGAATTTATTGTGAGAAGTCCGTTTCATATGAATGAAGAAACAAATCGGCAAACAAAACTGAAACAATTGGGCACAATTTGTGCCCATTGGAATACATATTTTCTGCTGAAAAAACATATCCACCAAACTGTACAAATATTTTGTCGATAAGAAAATTTAGCATTTTTATTTTCTTTTATTTGATCTTCTGTAAATTAGATTTTCTTACTAGATTCAAGGATGACAAAATAAGTTTTTTTTATATAATCGGCTACTAAATATGTGTACCTGCGTTTTACATTCTTTTTGATAAAGCTACATTTTAATCAACTGTGTCAAACGATATTTGAATTGCAAATTTGTAATTTAAGAATATAATGTAGATAACTCAAAAGTCTGAATGCTATTTCAAGTCTAAAATAATCTGGAAAGGAGAATTTTCATCAGTTATTTAGAATATTTGAGAATCCACATTTGATTGACATCATTTCTAGAGAAACAACAATCAAAAAAGTTTAAATAGATTTTATTGCCATCAATATTGATGTTAACAAAATTGAAAGAGGTTTAGTTGGACAAAGGGATGACCAGCAATAAGACGCTGTTGGTATGGAGTCTTATGTAATTGTGTAATCCAAAACAAAGATGGAATGTAGTCGTTCCCTTTGTCAACGGGAAATGACAGAATTATGATTGTTAATTATCTCCTCCTTTGAAAGTGTTGTTGCTGTGTATGTGTTGATTTTACTGGTACAACTAACCCCTCATTCAGCTGCTAAACAATCAATCAATTGTAGACATACAAACATAAATATGATTCGGTACAGAATGTTTTAAAAAGTAATGTTAAAGTACAAAATTTTGTGTACTACAATACCAAAACGGGTATACATTTTTTACAACGGTTAATTTGGTTATGCTGTATATCGATATTTCAAGGAGCACCCCACAGCATCTATAAGAAGAAGAGATATGGTATACAATCGCATGACACCAAGTCACATTTTGAATATCAAAATAAAACAAATTTACAGAATAGCGATTGCATTGCTTATTTTTATCCTGAAGTCACTTGTAGACCTCAAGGAAAACATGAATGATGTCTGGAAATAGAAAAGTAATAAAAGATATATGAAGCAGTTTTATCATTATCAGTCTCTGATAATTTTAAAAGTTGCCAATATGTATAACATGACATTTTTCTCTTCTTCAAAAGTCTAGTACAGTAGTATACAAATAAATAAATAAATAATATTAATTCAGCATATAGAAAATCAAAATTCTTAGGTTTATGCTTATTCTGCATAGGTACAAGTACCGGTTTAATAAGACAATTTAAATTATTGTTTAAAGTTTTGAAAAAGGCATACATGTATTGTTATTTTGTTTGACAATACTGATTTCCTGTCATTTAAACTTACATTGGTATATAGTTATATATAACTAAATAAGTTCTTCAATAGATTTGACTAAATGACAAACTATTTGTGAGATAAGAAAATACTATAATTAGGGGCTTTTTATAAGAATTGCTTCACAGGTGAAAATTTTCAAATGGAATTTTTCAAAATGGAAATAAAATGGCATTCAATATTATTGTAAGATAAAAATAGCACCAAAATTAACAGACGTTTTTATTTTGAAGTATATTTCTTTTTTAAAAATATGTTATCGGTCATGTTGTTGGACGAATGGTTGTTGAAATTAATTTCTTTTTCTTCGTCTTTATTTAATTTACTCACAGCTCAGTAAACACATACAAAAGTTTTATTTTGTCCATTGCGACGGTTTGGTGTCAAACATATTATATGAAATCATTTCCGTGTGTGATATATAAACCAAACCAAAATACTTAAAACGGAACAAATGTCAATCCCGGCTTTAAATCGAATTAAGACAGATATCAATATGTCATATATAGATTAAACTAGTTTTGACCAGTTATGTTGATACAATTTGTTCAATGAAACTCATTGTCACAAGTTAAAAAAAAACCTTAAAGGTATCATCATTGTCATTATTTTAATTGAAAATTTTTATATATGTAAAGATGCATAGGTGTACCAAATGGGCAATCAAACATCGTTAATCACAAAAGACAAGGACACAATTGGTGGACATACAAACACTTCAACAAAACAAAATGATGCAAACAAAACCTAAAAATAATCGACAACAATTTTTCTTCAGAGGCATTGAGTGTACTTGCGAGTGTACTATGTTTTTCGTATTAAATATCTCTGGTAAAGCTTGCCTTTTTATCTAATCTCGGTCAGTATGCGTTAACTATATAAAAACTTTGACTGACGTTATTTAAGGTTTATTTGCTTACGTCGTACAATTTTCATATACTAATCAACATAGGCCTCGACCTAATGTATGAGTAAAGTATAATTAGACTACAAAGTCAGCTAGCATTGTGTTTGTTGTGTTATTGTTTTGGTGCAAAAGTACACATTATGCTGAGTCGATCAGATAGTTTTTTTACCAGATTTTACTCAAAATGTGTACACTATTTCGATTTCGATTGTCATTTAAACTTAAGCATAATCCATTATCATTATTTTGAACAAAAATACAAACAGAAGAGTAAATGGGGATATATATAACCCCGTTAAACTGGCAAGTATAATAACGGCTTTTTAGGAAAAACAACTTAAAGTTCAGGACAACAAGGGGCAATGACACACACTTTGAAGAAACAGACAAATTTCTACAGTAACTGCAATCAGTGAGGCCAACTCGCGTCTGAATTTGAGTAAACTTTAATTAATACTACGAAAGGGATGATGTTGTTACAATGTATGTTATAGAAATGGGTATGGGTGTCAGCTAAAGTAATTTATTTATTGCCTAAAAATTAATTGTATTTTTAATCTTTAAGCCGGTTTTAATACACTTTTAGATTTAGATACAGTTTGAAAACTTCCTCGCACGGTCTTTGGTTTGACACAATTGAATGTATAACAAAATCACATAGAAAAACAGTAAGCTACAGCTCACAAATAAATACCATGCTCCATAACCTACAAAAACATGATGATATATTTTGTGAATGTGAGTTCTCATTGACTTCGTCTCAACTTTAACACAGACTTTGTCACTCATTCGTCATATACTTTGACAGATAAAGAAAGTAAAAATAGAAAAGTAAGGTAAAAGATAATTTCTTAACCGGACGTTTAAGAGGAATTCAGATAGCCCATGGTACAACCGATATATTGACATCTCTACCACCATGTAAGTGGAGCTTGACAATACATGTTCTTTTTACGACTTTTCAAGAGCAGACATAAGATTGTTACAATGAACGTTTATTTCAACAGTTCATATTAATGATTGATGAAATAACTGAACTAGACATTGATAAAAATGTCTCTGACAATGCAATATAATTATCCTTTAACAAATCGTTGTTTACCACAGATTTGAGTTTTGTCAAATGCAGTACAATTCATTCGACATTACCATTTATTTGACAACAAGAATGATATCACTGGATAGTGGGTATCTTATCTTATTATTCTACTCGTCTTTATTATCAGTGACCGGTATTTAGGGAAAAACTATACAGTTAAAGAGGAAAATTATTACGTTGTCGTTGGATACATATTGTGAAGTCACAAATTTTGCAAATAACAAAAAATGAGCACATTGACACCATATTGTTTATGCCACTCTTTAAAAGTACTATTCACCAACACCATGGCTGATTTCAAAATGAGTGCAATCGACAGTACTTTTCTATATATTTATTTCTTATTCTCAGAAAAGGTTTATTTTAAGTATTGCATTTCACAAATGGTTGCAAAGTAAGCAAAACAGTTTTCGTATAACAAAGGACAGATTAAAAAAATGACCAATACTTTAAAGTTTTGCCATTTCGAATATTTCCAAAATATTTTACTTGTTCCAATTTTATTGGAAAGCATCATATTTTTACATTCAACATTAATTATAATAAAAATGGATCCGTTTAGAAATTGGTTTCTTTTATATTTACTATGTACATGCAAAACATATCTTGGATGATTATGTTAATGAAGGATCTGTACTGTATCTTTTACCCTAAAGACCAAAGTTGATATTTGGTAGCTGTTTTTGTAATGGTATTAGATGATCACTTTATATTCATTTGTTTCTTACAACATTATGTATTCCGAATGCAAACGGACATATAGAGATCCAAATAAAAAATACTAGTGTTTGGCATGTACTTAATTAAAGGAGTAGGGGCGATAAGACCTGTATTTGCTACTAGAAAAGTATCTCCGCACGCAAGAAACATATAAATATTTTTACAGATTGTTAATATGGTTTATATTAACCGTCTATAAAAGTATGAAATTGTTTCTCATGTGCAGACGTTGTTTTCTGGTCCAAAATGTACATTGAAATCAATCAAGATTTCTCAAATTTTGTCATTTATGCTAAAAACACTAGTATTTTGACGTCATTAAATTTTTAAATGTTTTGACATGTTTCTTTTTAGGCAGAGTGAACACTATAGTCTGGCCAGAAATGGACACTTTTATATAACCTTCATACTTCTAGGCTAAATAAGGACCTTATCGCCCCTACTCCTTTCCAATTTTCAAAACGTTATAATGTAGCTACTCCAACTAAATTTTAATTGTCGAATTCATTTGTGAAAACAACTTAAAAAGATAGGTATCTGCTTTAGAAACAGGAAAATTTTTATTTTAAAAACTTTAAAATTTCACGGAGCACAGAATTGTTAAAAAAAAATGAAAATTTTCATTTCCTGTGCTTTTTTTTTCGTTTCCGGTCAGTCAAATGTTTTCTCCCCCTTTCCTCACAATGGATTCAAACTGTATCCCGAAATAAAATGACATAGAGTTACGGCGCTTTGACTGTTGTTAGCATTAAAATTTCAGAAAAATTCGTTTACAGTAGAGAAAATAGCAAAACACACAAAATCTAAATTTGGCGCGCATCAACGTGCATTGATCAAATTATTTGAAACTTGGTATTTTGACAGAAATTGCACAGATAAATACGAGGGATACCACTTCTCATTTCATCTACATTAGGGTCACCATTAATTCTAGATGTGGAATATCTACGAAATAACAAATCTCTAAATGAAATTTTTGTTAGAGTAGCTATATAATGTTTTTTCTTTCTTCTGGATGTTTGTACTAATTTTGGGTGATTTGTTGGTGTATGAGATATAAATCGTTCTATAACGATATAAAGGTTTGGTACAAAATAATGACCAACTACTCATATATATCATAATTCACACATTGTGCATCCTGTTGTAGAGTCTGAGCCATTCAGGAATTCCAATCCAATGTACATGTTGGATAATCCAGAGCTTAAGACTTCTCCATTCCTTGTGACATGTCGGTAATGGAGACTGACATAAACACCAAAACTCAACAACAAACCAGCTCGAAGAATCTCTGAAAATAGAGTCATTTGTCTCCAGAACAATACCAAAAGTAACTTATTAGATTACCTAAATCAATCATTTGTTCAATATTCGGTGACCAGACACTGTCAATAATCACCGTTTACCACTGACGGAGGTCACCATCACGGGCAAAGGAACATATATATAGTTAAACGTCACCTTCACTGGCAACGTACCTTTGTAATGTTAATAGGACAGCTCTTGGATGCTATAACTAATTTATTTTGGCGACTTGAAGTCAGAATTTTTAAAATATTGTTTACTCTTGATTATTGAAATTCAACCGATCTACAAAGTTTCATTTAAAGAATTGATGAAAATC
Organism: Arcuatula senhousia; assembly: GCA_963971305.1. NCBI lineage: Eukaryota > Metazoa > Mollusca > Bivalvia > Mytilida > Mytilidae > Arcuatula > Arcuatula senhousia. The sequence goes on from CAXARO010001506.1 coordinate 39,578, forward strand.
AATGTTGCTTTTTTTCGTTCGTCACCAGCACCTACATCATTGTTATCAGTGCTTCCATGGTAACTTTTATTGTAGAGTTGTATAGGTTGACATTTCGTTGTGTTCAGGTACATTTCCACAGTTTTTATATCGCTGATCTTCAAGCGGATATATTAGTCGTTTCACCCTAGTCGTTCTATCTTTTCTTGCATAAGCTAATGTGTATGCGTTAGAAAGGCGATGTCATCTTTGAAATAGAAATCTTCAAACTCAGAATTAATCTTCCATTGTATGCATCTCCTCGTGTCTCCAGTTGTTTTCTGCATCACCCTATTCTCTTAGTTAAAATATTGTGGATACATCTCAGAGGAGATGGTGATTACGTCAGAATACAGCAATATAATTCATTGCATATTGCTCATATAGAAACCAAACTTGGCGTTTAAAAATCATACAATTAAAACCGCTTCACGTACATTTTTTGAGATTACAAAACGATTTTTAAAGATGACACTCCTTTTAAGATGTTAAAGTAATTCATGAAGATAGCAAAATTACGTAGAACTCAGCTTAGTAAGATTGGAAGACACTATTGTATTTTTAATGTTTATTTTATAATTTTGTCAATTTCTTTAAAAACTAACAGTCTTCTAAGGTCTGTTTTAATAAAGCAAATACTCAAGATGGATGGAGAAAAGACAGAACATTTTATCTTTTTAGATTTTTGTTATCAATATGGTTTGTTAAAACAACTGACAAAAGCATGCACTTCAATGCATATTTACCTACAAGAATGCAGTACCTATTAATTTATTTTCACTCTAATAATAATCGACTAAATGAATTTCATTTTACATTTCCTCTTTATTGACGTTAAAAACAGCATTTTATGCTTTTGACAAAAGACACTACTAGGAAATACAACCAAAACAGCCTCAAAATAGCACAAAAAACAATTGATGTCACAATGAGTATTGTTTAACTAAGAGATTGCACTTTTAGTGCATTTACTAGGCCTTTGTTACTTGCAGAAAAGAACTTGTCTGATTTATTTTACTCTTTCAAAACATTTGAATAAACGAATTCAACCCTTTTTCATCATGTTTGAGTATAAAAGTTGGCAAAATGTTAAATTGAAAATTTACATCTATTCAATAGTTTTGGAAAATGTATGTATCCATGTTGGTAACAGTTGGATTGTTGTTCATCAAAGAAATTAGATGTAAGTCTTTGATTATACATAATAAATACAAACAAGAAGGTCTTTCATAATATTTGATATATAACTCGAAATCATACTAAAGGGTAGGTCTTTCAGACGTGTGTACATGTATTGTAAATTTCATGTCTCTATATTTTTTTCGGTTACAGTTAAAACATACATGTAGGAAATTGAGCCAGTATATTTCAAAAAAAATATATTCAAAATATTACATGAGCAATCTCACACCCTTTGGCGTAAGGATTCATTTTTTATCTGCTTTCTATTATTTGTTAGGATAACACTCTTAAGAAGCTCAAGATAAGATTATTTGATTAATGAAGACAAAAAAAGCTCCAGAATAATGACGAAATCATATTAGAAGTAATAATAGTTGTTGTATACTTCTTTTGAATGAATATTGGACAACCCTTTCAGACTTTTTGGCAAATACTAGTACTAGCTCAAAATTTTCTCAAATTACAATTTATTATACTGTAAAGGTACTTATTTCACGAGGTATTAAGTTTCACGAATTTCGCGGTCAAGCATTTTTTGCGAAATTAAGGACTCGCGAACATGGATAGAATCCTAAAATCGTATAAATAAGTACTGCGAAAATAAGTACGTTTACAGTATATCAAAGGCTAGATTAATAACTTCAAGGCAATTTTTGATCGTTTATAAACTTACACGCCAAATATCTCATCGTTTAATAAGTAAATGATTAAACTAAAGTACAGTTGATGTATAAATGTCAAAGTGGGAGTATTTTATACCGTTATAAAAGATTTAAGTTTAGTAAGATGTATTAATTGAGATATATATTGGGCATTTTACCTTTGAATTTGTTGTGGTTAAATGACTTTTTGCATAAAAATTCATAATGCACTATGTTTGTCTTTTTAGGCAAAAGATTGGTAGATGAAATACACATAACAACATTAGGAAACGGTACTGCAATTCGTGCTGATCCTTCGATTATAGAAACATCGATATCATTGATTCCATACGGGTTAGACCCAACAGTTAAACAATCGCTGGTATTTCAAGTGAAGACATGCGATAATGCATTTGTTTATCTTTCTGCATCTCCAGATCTTGATATGAATGCTTCGCTTTATGAAGTAGTATTTGGTGGTGATCGTGGTAAATTTGTTCGTGTTCGACGGAAAATAGGAGTATTAGAGAATCTGACCGATTATTGGTTGAACAATGAATATAAACTTCAATGTGACAAGTTTATTCCATTCTGGATAAGTTTGGAAAACAACACGATATCTATTGGCATAGAAAATCATGTTGGTAATAAAATTGTGTGTACCTATGTGGAAATTGATCCGTTTCCCATAAAAGGGATCGGTTTGAGAAGTTTTAAAGACAGTAATGCACATTGGATCATAGTAAAAGAAGGTAAATATTTAGAAATGCTACACATGAAAATGCTATTGAAATTGTCCTTGCAAAACCCAAACCTTACTTATTTGTTTTGCACTTATCTTTTATTTTGTCGTTCTATTTAATTTTATTTCAACAAAATCATATAACGAATACGGTACAAGGTTGTAAGTTTACCATTTTATTAAGCAGATTTGTTGTTATACATATTGCAATATACAAAAACATTTCTATCTTTTTTGTGTAAGGTAATTTGAGTTCGTTATTCTTTTTTAACCGTATTTCGATTGTTTCTGCTTTTATGTGTAAATAGGTATTCTAAATTTTTCGGTTCAATATCTTTTACCCCGTTTGATAAAACACTAAAGAATCAGCTCGAAACTTGTATTTTTATAGGTGTTATGATTTAATGATAAATACATTATTCTGTGTAAATCAGTTAAACAAAAAAGCTTGTTCTACGTTTTGAATTATTTTTTTTTCTCGTTTTAGCTACGGGATTTTTTTGTGTGATACAAGGCATGCTATATCCCTCCTCAGTTTTTAATACAGCAGTCGTACTAAAACCTGCATGCGCATTGCTATGTTCCAGATTAAGTTTTTGTATGAGTTTTAACTATCAGACGACAACTAACACGTGCCAACTTATCCAAACGGGAGAGTCAGACGTCGAATCCGTGGAAGACAAAGATTGGATTTTTGTCCCCAAATGCTGGAAAGGAACCTGCTTAGCGTGTTTGTTATGCTAATGCTTATGATTTTTTAAAGAATATTTACAGACAAAAATTTATGATTTGAACATAGTAACTATTAGTTTATCATGTATATATAAAATTCACTTGTATAGTTTGTTTACCTTATGCATTCTCTATATGTTTCTGGTCATATACAAATTTCCAAATTTCTTTTAATTTGTCAGTATATTTTCGTAGTGGTCTAGATGTGATTTTTCTTATCGACATCCTTTTCATTTGTAGGTATATATAAGTTAGGAAAAGCTGTCATGGTCTACATCTTGTTTTACTACCAAGAAGCAAAGGTGTACCAAAGGGGTAATCAGTATCATAAACCGTAAAGACAAAGACAAAATCGGCAGACAAAAAAATCATCACAACAAAACAAACCACATAACAACATAAAACACACACAAACATAACAACAAAACCGCATTCAGCAACGCGAACTCATGTCGAAACGAGAGTGAACTCAGGTGCTCCGGAAGAGTAAGCAGTTCCTGCTTGCTATAGCACACCCGTCACGTTGCCAAAGATCGATTAAGTGTTGGTCAAATCCGGAAAGGATGACATTACAAAACTCTATGTCAAACCAACATCTGTGCTCATCTGAGAGATAGAAATCCCGTATTTGTATACAAAACTATTTTTAATTTGTTATTATATATTCGTAAAGAACAGGTATAACTGGCCTATATATAGTTTTATTTAGGTTTTGTTTTACTGTGTTTTTTTCCAATACACATTTTTGACGTTATATGTGTGATATCATAATAAAAGACAATTGTGTCTTTGAGTACATTTCACGCGATTTCAATAGTAATAGATATAATTCAAAGATCAAATCAGGACCTGGGTGGCCGAGATGTGTATGGCGCTTATCTAAATACCACACTAATGATCACCAGCAGTTCACCTCTCAGATGGTGTTCGAGTTCCGTTTGTTATTAAGAAAAATGAATTTCCCGACCTGTATGTGATTAGGTTTGTCAATTACCTGCCCAGATCGCTGGTTTCCTTCATCTTTAAAACTGACTGCCCAATATGGCCCAGGTGTATCAAAAAGGGCGTTAAAAGCAACAAATTTCAATGTTCGGACTGGGTTATAGAAGTTTTCATCATCAAAAACATATTCTAGTTTAATTTTGTCATGGTATTAAAGTCACTATGATAGCCCCATCTTAAAACTGTTATGTTTCGTTTGAGTTCTGTGTCCAATGATAGAATTATTGAGTGACTATGTAATAGTTTTGTTTGTTAATTCAGTACTAGACACTAGATTTTTTCAATAGCTTAAACTTATTTTACCATCATACATTTTTTTAGAAATGATCAGTTTGGTTATATGGATGTGCACCAATCATGTAAATAAAATATTTTTGTGTGTCTGACTATTTTTATATGTTATAGGCATATAAATTCTATACTTTTGTTGATTATCGTATATTTGTCATAAGCATAAATGAGAGAAAATGAATTTAATACCTTTCTAAAGTTAAAAGTTACTTATTTTTTTTTATTTTATGCATTTAACACTTTGTCTATGATACCCAGTCAGACAGGTGGGGACAAATTATCATCTGCCCTGGAAATATTTTGTATGTTTATATGAGTTGAAATATACATCACTATTGGGTGACTAGCTGAACTGAAAAAACTTTATCTTTTGATAAATAAAATGTAGGCCGCGTTTATTTTCAAGTTCGAGTACATGTGAATGTGCAAAATATTAGTATTTTTTTTTTCTTAAATAGGATGTTTGACGCATGGATAAATAATATTGTGAGAAAAAAAGATTTGATCATTTCAAGGTGATTAACATCTTGAATTGAAAAAAATAATTGTAAGCTCGACGGGTAATACGTACATACTTTTATAGATTACATTACAATGATTACATCATTACATTTATGAGACCAATTTAGAACATTTGAACTAGGGAATTCAAGAAAAAAATAGTATAGGAAGTCGAGCAGATCGTTTCTATTTTTAGCTGGACGTGAGATTCTCTCAGTGTTTATTTATTCAATGAATATAACTTCTATATATTTAGAAAGTGAGATTCACGCATCATTTATGAGAGTTGCACCACTTTGAACATGTATATTTTCCAAATCTGGTATAGCGAGGGGTTCAAAACATTGTGATCAGAAAGAATGGAGTCTTATCTGTTATATTTTTGCATATTTTTTTAGCATGATATTATTTTTAATACTAAGCAAATCAGACCATATATTATGAGAAATCTCCTCTTTTCCCGTTGTCTATTTATTAAACTAATGCAAGAAGCAGAGGTACCAATGGGGTATCCGAATGTCAAGTCCAAAAGGGTAGAGACAAAACCAGTAAATACCAACACGAACGGGACAAAATCAGACAACATGTAAAACACGGTCAAAATAAGTCTAAATCAACCATAAAAAGTACTGCTTTCCCTATTTATTAAGGTCTTTCCCTTTCCAAAGGGAAGACCTTACTGTATTTCTTATTTACACTTTCAACATTTTTTTTCCGCGCCCAATATAAAAAAAGTGTCTCGACATATAATTTTGATACTTAGTAACTTTAGTCGGTCATACTTGGAGATGCCCTGACTGACCCTGTGAAACCGATCTATTTTTAGTAATGGAGTTATCTGCCCCAGACCGGAAAACCTTGTCTGCAGATAAACTCAAAAGCTGTAACAGTTATGAAAATTTTGAAGAGTGGAAATTGTTACCTCACTCCTGGGTATGATTTGTCACCCCAAAAAAAGTTTTTCGAAAAGTGTCATGGTTACGCAATTTTGAGTCGCGAATTGACAAAAACGTAAAAATTTCTATTTTAAGAACCGTTAGTCGTAGAACCTCAAAACTTTCATCATTCATTTTAGGTGACCTATGGTACATCCAAAAATATAAAGGTCAAGGTCATATCAACAAAAACAAAAAAGGTCATTTTCTAGGACAATGTATTTTATCTTCAAGTCAATATTTCAGCCCTTATTTGAAACATTTTTGTGCGGTTTTTTTTTTATATGATGTCCGCCATGAGTTCTTCTAGTAGATTATACCAAAAAATTCCATAATTTTTTTTTTAATTTTCAACGCGTCTTGATTTTTGTGAAAATTGTACCGATTCTTTGTACGCCATATACGTATGACCTTGAATGACCTTTCTTGATTAAATCATCTCGATATGACCACCAAGACCATTTTAAGTCATTTAAATATCATAGTTATCATTATTAAGCAAATTTGAATTCCCCCCTCCCCCTTTTTACCCCAAAAATTCAAATTTAGCATTATTGGTTTTAAATGGTGAAAAATGCTCAAACATACCTATTTCGGTCAAAATAAGTCTAAATCAACCATAAAATGTACTGCTTTCCCTATTTATTAAGGTCTTTCCCTTTCCAAATGGAAGACCTTACTGTATTTCTTATTTACACTTTCAACATTTTTTTCCGCGCCCAATATAAAAAAAGTGACGCGACATATAATTTTGATACTTAGTACCTTTAGTCGGTCATACTTGGAGATGCCCTGACTGACCCTGTGAAATCGATCTATTTTAAGTAACGGAGTTATCTGCCCCAGACCGGAAAACCTTGTCTGCAGATAAACTCAAAAGCTGTAACTGTTATTAAAATTCTGAAGAGTGGAAATTGTTACCTCACTCCTGGGTATGATTTGTCATCCCAAAAAAAGTTTTTCGAAAAGTGTCACGGTTACGCAATTTTGAGTCGCGAATTGACAAAAACGTAAAAATTTCTATTTTAAGAACCGTTAGTCGTAGAACCTCAAAACTGTCATCATTCATTTTAGGTGACCTATGGTACATCCAAAAATATAAAGGTCAAGGTCATATCAACAAAAGCAAAAAAGGTCATTTTCTAGGACAATGTATTTAATCTTCAAGTCAATTTTTCAGCCCTTATTTGAAACATTTTTGTGCGGTTTTTTTTATATGATGTCCGCCATGAGTTCTTCTAGTAGATTATACAAAAAAATTCCATAATTTTTTTTAAATTTTCAACGCGTCTTGATTTTTGTGAAAATTGTACCGATTCTTTGTACGACATATACGTATGACCTTGAATGACCTTTCTTGATTAAATCATCTCAATATGACCACCAAGACCATTTTAAGTCATTTAAATATCATAATTATCATTATTAAGCAAATTTGAATTTTCCCCTCCCCCTTTTTACCCAAAAAATTCAAATTTAGCATTATTGGTTTTAAATGGTAAAAAATGCTCAAACATACCTATTTTGGTCAAAATAAGTCTAAATCAACCACAAAAAGTACTACTTTCCCTATTTATTAAGGTCTTTCCCTTTCCAAAGGAGACCTTACTGTATTTCTTATTTACACTTTCAACATTTTTTTTCCGCGCCCAATATAAAAAAAGTGTCGCGACATATAATTTTGATACTTAGTACCTTTAGTCGGTCATACTTGGAGATGCCCTGACTGACCCTGTGAAACCGATCTATTTTAAGTAACGGAGTTATCTGCCCCAGACCGGAAAACCTTGTCTGCAGATAAACTCAAAAGCTGTAACTGTTATGAAAATTCTGAAGAGTGGAAATTGTTACCTCACTCCACGGTATGATTTGTCATCCCAAAAAAGTTTTTCGAAAAGTGTCACGGTTGCGCAATTTTGAGTCGCGAATTGACAAAAACGTAAAAAATTCTATTTTAGAACCGTTAGTCGTAGAACCTCAAAACTTTCATCATTCATTTTAGGTGACCTATGGTACATCCAAAAATATAAAGGTCAAGGTCATATCAACAAAAACAAAAAAGGTCATTTTCTAGGACAATGTATTTTATCTTCAAGTCAATTTTTCAGCCCTTATTTGAAACATTTTTTGTGGTTTTTTTATATGATGTCCGCCATGAGTTCTTCTAGTAGATTATACAAAAAAAATCCATATTTTTTTTTAAATTTTCAACGCGTCTTGATTTTTGTGAAAATTGTACCGATTCTTTGTACGCCATATACGTATGACCTTGAATGACCTTTCTTGATTAAATCATCTCAATATGACCACCAAGACCATTTTAAGTCATTTAAATATCATAATTATCATTATTAAGCAAATTTGAATTTTCCCCCTCCCCCTTTTTACCCAAAAAATTCAAATTTAGCATAATTGGTTTTAAATGGTAAAAAATGCTCAAACATACCTATTTTGGTCAAAATAAGTCTAAATCAACCATAAAAAGTACTGCTTTCCCTATTTATTAAGGTCTTTCCCTTTCCAAAGGGAAGACCTTACTGTATTTCTTATTTACACTTTCAACATTTTTTTTCCGCGCCCAATATAAAAAAGTGTCGCGACATATAATTTTGATACTTAGTACCTTTAGTCGGTCATACTTGGAGATGCCCTGACTGACCCTGTGAAGCCGATCTATTTTAAGTAATGGAGTTATCTGCCCCAGACCGGAAAACCTTGTCTGCAGATAAACTCAAAAGCTGTAACTGTTATGAAAATTCTGAAGGGTGGAAATTGTTACCTCACTCCTGGGTATGATTTGTCACCCCAAAAAAAGTTTTTCGAAAAGTGTCACGGTTACGCAATTTTGAGTCGCGAATTGACAAAAACGTAAAAAATTCTATTTTAAGAACCGTTAGTCGTAGAACCTCAAAACTTTCATCATTCATTTTAGGTGACCTATGATACATTCAAAAATATAAAGGTCAAGGTCATATCAACAAAAACAAAAAAGGTCATTTTCTAGGACAAGGTATTTTATCTTCAAGTCAATTTTTCAGCCCTTATTTGAAACATTTTTGTGCGGTTGTTTTTTATATGATGTCCGCCATGAGTTCTTCTAGTAGATTATACAAAAAAATTCCATAATTTTTTTAAATGTTCAACGCGTCTTGATTTTTGTGAAAATTGTACCGATTCTTTGTACGCCATATACGTATGACCTTGAATGACCTTTCTTGATTAAATCATCTCAATATGACCACCAAGACCATTTTAAGTCATTTTAATATCATAATTATCATTATTAAGCAAATTTGAATTTTCCCCCTCCCCCTTTTTACTCAAAAAATTCAAATTTAGCATTATTGGCTTTAAATAGTAATAAATGCTCAAACATACCTATTTTGGTCAAAATAAGTCTAAATCAACCATAAAAAGTACTGCTTTCCCTATTTATTAAGGTCTTTCCCTTTCCAAAGGGAAGACCTTACTGTATTTCTTATTTACACTTTCAAAATTTTTTTTCCGCGCCCAATATAAAAAAAGTTTCGCGACATATAATTTTGATACTTAGTACCTTTAGTCGGTCATACTTGGAGATGCCCTGACTGACCCTGTGAAACCGATCTATTTCAAGTAATGGAGTTATCTGCCCCAGACCGGAAAACCTTGTCTGCAGATAAACTCAAAAGCTGTAACTGTTATGAAAATTCTGAAGGGTGGAAATTGTTACCTCACTCCTGGGTATGATTTGTCACCCTAAAAAAAGTTTTTCGAAAAGTGTCACGGTTACGCAATTTTGAGTCGCGAATTGACAAAAACGTAAAAATTTCTATTTTAAGAACCGTTAGTCGTAGAACCTCAAAACTTTCATCATTCAGTTTAGGTGACCTATGGTACATTCAAAAATATAAAGGTCAAGGTCATATCAACAAAAACCAAAAAGGTCATTTTCTAGGACAATGTATTTTATCTTCAAGTCAATTTTTCAGCTCTTATTTGAAACATTTTTGTGCGTTTTTTTTATATGATGTCTGCCATGAGTTCTTCTAGTAGATTATACAAAAAAATTCCATAATTTTTTTTTAAATTTTCAACGCGTCTTGATTTTTGTGAAAATTGTACCGATTCTTTGTACGCCATATACGTATGACCTTGAATGACCTTTCTTGATTAAATCATCTCAATATGACCACCAAGACCATTTTAAGTCATTTAAATATCGTAATTATCATTATTAAGCAAATTTGAATTTTCCCCCTCCCCCTTTTTACCCAAAAAATTCAAATTTAGCATTATTGGTTTTAAATGGTAAAAAATGCTCAAACATACCTATTTTGGTCAAAATAAGTCTAAATCAACCATAAAAAGTACTGCTTTCCCTATTTATTAAGGTCTTTCCCTTTCCAAATGGAAGACCTTACTGTATTTCTTATTTACACTTTCAACATTTTTTTTCCGCGCCCAATATAAAAAAAGTGTCGCGACATATAATTTTGATACTTAGTACCTTTAGTCGGTCATACTTGGAGATGCCCTGACTGACCCTGTGAAACCGATCTATTTTAAGTAATGGAGTTATCTGCCCCAGACCGGAAAACCTTGTCTGCAGATAAACTCAAAAGCTGTAACTGTTATGAAAATTCTGAAGAGTGGAAATTGTTACCTCACTCCACGGTATGATTTGTCACCCCAAAAAAAGTTTTTCGAAAAGTGTCAGGGTTACGCAATTTTGAGTCGCGAATTGACAAAAACGTAAAAATTTCTATTTTTAGAACCGTTAGTCGTAGAACCTCAAAACTTTCATCATTCATTTTAGGTGACCTATGGTACATCCAAAAATATAAAGGTCAAGGTCATATCAACAAAAACAAAAAAGGTCATTTTCTAGGACAATGTATTTTATCTTCAAGTAAATTTTTCAGCCCTTATTTGAAACATTTTTGTGCGGTTTTTTTTTATATGATGTCCGCCATGAGTTCTTCTAGTAGATTATACAAAAAAATTCCATAATTTTTTTTTTTATTTTCAACGCGTCTTGATTTTTGTGAAAATTGTACCGATTCTTTGTACGCCATATACGTATGACCTTGAATGACCTTTCTTGATTAAATCATCTCAATATGACCACCAAGACCATTTTAAGTCATTTAAATATCATAGTTATCATTATTAAGCAAATTTGAATTTCCCCCCTCCCCCTTTTTACCCCAAAAATTCAAATTTAGCATTATTGGTTTTAAATGGTGAAAAATGCTCAAACATACCTATTTCGGTCAAAATAAGTCTAAATCAACCATAAAATGTACTGCTTTCCCTATTTATTAAGGTCTTTCCCTTTCCAAATGGAAGACCTTACTGTATTTCTTATTTACACTTTCAACATTTTTTCCCCGCGCCCAATATAAAAAAATTGACGCGACATATAATTTTGATACTTAGTACCTTTAGTCGGTCATACTTGGAGATGCCCTGACTGACCCTGTGAAATCGATCTATTTTAAGTAACGGAGTTATCTGCCCCAGACCGGAAAACCTTGTCTGCAGATAAACTCAAAAGATGTAACTGTTATTAAAATTCTGAAGAGAGGAAATTGTTACCTCACTCCTGGGTATGATTTGTCATCCCAAAAAAAGTTTTTCGAAAAGTGTCACGGTTACGCAATTTTGAGTCGCGAATTGACAAAAACGTAAAAATTTCTATTTTAAGAACCGTTAGTCGTAGAACCTCAAAACTTTCATCATTCATTTTAGGTGACCTATGGTACATCCAAAAATATAAAGGTCAAGGTCATATCAACAAAAGCAAAAAAGGTCATTTTCTAGGACAATGTATTTTATCTTCAAGTCAATTTTTCAGCCCTTATTTGAAACATTTTTGTGCGGTTGTTTTTTATATGATGTCCGCCATGAGTTCTTCTAGTAGATTATACAAAAAAATTCCATAATTTTTTTTAAATTTTCAACGCGTCTTGATTTTTGTGAAAATTGTACCGATTCTTTGTACGACATATACGTATGACCTTGAATGACCTTTCTTGGTTAAATCATCTCAATATGACCACCAAGACCATTTTAAGTCATTTAAATATCATAATTATCATTATTAAGCAAATTTGAATTTTCCCCTCCCCCTTTTTACCCAAAAAATTCAAATTTAGCATTATTGGTTTTAAATGGTAAAAAATGCTCAAACATACCTATTTTGGTCAAAATAAGTCTAAATCAACCACAAAAAGTACTGCTTTCCCTATTTATTAAGGTCTTTCCCTTTCCAAAGGGAAGACCTTACTGTATTTCTTATTTACACTTTCAACATTTTTTTCCGCGCCCAATATAAAAAAAGTGTCGCGACATATAATTTTGATACTTAGTACCTTTAGTAGGTCATACTTGGAGATGCCCTGACTGACCCTGTGAAACCGATCTATTTTAAGTAACGGAGTTATCTGCCCCAGACCGGAAAACCTTGTCTGCAGATAAACTCAAAAGCTGTAACTGTTATGAAAATTCTGAAGAACTGAAATTGTTACCTCACTCCACGGTATGATTTGTCATCCCAAAAAAGTTTTTCGAAAAGTGTCACGGTTGCGCAATTTTGAGTCGCGAATTGACAAAAACGTAAAAATTTCTATTTTAAGAACCGTTAGTCGTAGAACCTCAAAACTTTCATCATTCATTTTAGGTGACCTATGGTACATTCAAAAATATAAAGGTCAAGGTCATATCAACAAAAACAAAAAAGGTCATTTTCTAGGACAATGTATTTTATCTTCAAGTCAATTTTTCAGCCCTTATTTGAAACATTTTTTGTGGTTTTTTTATATGATGTCCGCCATGAGTTCTTCTAGTAGATTATACAAAAAAATTCCATAATTTTTTTTAAATTTTCAACGCGTCTTGATTTTTGTGAAAATTGTACCGATTCTTTGTACGCCATATACGTATGACCTTGAATGACCTTTCTTGATTAAATCATCTCAATATGACCACCAAGACCATTTTAAGTCATTTAAATATCATAATTATCATTATTAAGCAAATTTGAATTTTCCCCCTCCCCCTTTTTACCCAAAAAATTCAAATTTAGCATAATTGATTTTAAATGGTAAAAAATGCTCAAACATACCTATTTTGGTCAAAATAAGTCTAAATCAACCATAAAAAGTACTGCTTTCCCTATTTATTAAGGTCTTTCCCTTTCCAAAGGGAAGACCTTACTGTATTTCTTATTTACACTTTCAACATTTTTTTTCCGCGCCGAATATAAAAAAAGTGTCGTGACATATAATTTTGATACTTAGTACCTTTAGTCGGTCATACTTGGAGATGCCCTGACTGACCCTGTGAAACCGATCTATTTTAAGTAATGGAGTTATCTGCCCCAGACCGGAAAACCTTGTCTGCAGATAAACTCAAAAGCTGTAACTGTTATGAAAATTCTGAAGGGTGGAAATTGTTACCTCACTCCTGGGTATGATTTGTCACCCCAAAAAAAGTTTTTCGAAAAGTGTCACGGTTACGCAATTTTGAGTCGCGAATTGACAAAAACGTAAAAATTTCTATTTTAAGAACCGTTAGTCGTAGAACCTCAAAACTTTCAGCATTCATTTTAGGTGACCTATGGTACATTCAAAAATATAAAGGTTAAGGTCATATCAACAAAAACAAAAAAGGTCATTCTCTAGGACAAGGTATTTTATCTTCAAGTCAATTTTTCAGCCCTTATTTGAAACATTTTTGTGCAGTTTTTTTTATGATGTCCGCCATGAGTTCTTCTAGTAGATTATACAAAAAAAATCCATAATTTTTTTAAATGTTCAACGCGTCTTGATTTTTGTGAAAATTGTACAGATTCTTTGTACGCCATATACGTATGACCTTGAATGACCTTTCTTGATTAAATCATCTCAATATGACCACCAAGACCATTTTAAGTCATTTTAATATCATAATTATCATTATTAAGCAAATTTGAATTTTCCCCCTCCCCCTTTTTACCCAAAAAATTCAAATTTAGCATTATTGGTTTTAAATGGTAATTAATGCTCAAACATACCTATTTTGGTCAAAATAAGTCTAAATCAACCAAAAAAAGGACTGCTTTCCCTATTTATTAAGGTCTTTCCCTTTCCAAAGGGAAGACCTTACTGTATTTCTTATTTACACTTTCAACATTTTTTTTTCCGCGCCGAATATAAAAAAGTGTCGCGACATATAATTTTGATACTTAGTACCTTTAGTCGGTCATACTTGGAGATGCCCTGACTGACCCTGTGAAACCGATCTATTTTAAGTAATGGAGTTATCTGCCCCAGACCGGAAAACCTTGTCTGCAGATAAACTCAAAAGCTGTAACTGTTATGAAAATTCTGAAGGGTGGAAATTGTTACCTCACTCCTGGGTATGATTTGTCACCCCAAAAAAAGTTTTTCGAAAAGTGTCACGGTTACGCAATTTTGAGTCGCGAATTGACAAAAACGAAAAAATTTCTATTTTAAGAACCGTTAGTCGTAGAACCTCAAAACTTTCAGCATTCATTTTAGGTGACCTATGGTACATTCAAAAATATAAAGGTCAAGGTCATATCAACAAAAACAAAAAAGGTCATTCTCTAGGACAAGGTATTTTATCTTCAAGTCAATTTTTCAGCCCTTATTTGAAACATTTTTGTGCGGTTTTTTTTTATGATGTCCGCCATGAGTTCTTCTAGTAGATTATACAAAAAAAATCCATAATTTTTTTAAATGTTCAACGCGTCTTGATTTTTGTGAAAATTGTACAGATTCTTTGTACGCCATATACGTATGACCTTGAATGACCTTTCTGGATTAAATCATCTCAATATGACCACCAAGACCATTTTAAGTCGTTTAAATATCGTAATTATCATTATTAAGCAAATTTGAATTTTCCCCCTCCCCCTTTTTACCCAAAAAATTCAAATTTAGCATTATTGGTTTTAAATGGTAAAAATGCTCAAACATACCTATTTTGGTCAAAATAAGTCTAAATCAACCATAAAAAGTACTGCTTTCCCTATTTATTAAGGTCTTTCCCTTTCCAAATGGAAGACCTTACTGTATTTCTTATTTACACTTTCAACATTTTTTTCCCGCGCCCAATATAAAAAAAGTGTCGCGACATATAATTTTGATACTTAGTACCTTTAGTCGGTCATACTTGGAGATGCCCTGACTGACCCTGTGAAACCGATCTATTTTAAGTACCTGAGTTATCTGCCCCAGACCGGAAAACCTTGTCTGCAGATAAACTCAAAAGCTCTAACTGTTATGAAAATTCTGAAGAGTGGAAATTGTTACCTCACTCCACGGTATGATTTGTCACCCCAAAAAAAGTTTTTCGAAAAGTGTCAGGGTTACGCAATTTTGAGTCGCGAATTGACAAAAACGTAAAAATTTCTATTTTTAGAACCGTTCGTCGTAGAACCTCAAAACTTTCATCATTCATTTTAGGTGACCTATGGTACATCCAAAAATATAAAGGTCAAGGTCATATCAACAAAAACAAAAAAGGTCATATTCTAGGACAATGTATTTTATCTTCAAGTAAATTTTTCAGCCCTTATTTGAAACATTTTTGTGCGTTTTTTTTTTATATGATGTCCGCCATGAGTTCTTCTAGTAGATTATACAAAAATATTCCATAATTTTTTTTAAATTTTCAACGCGTCTTGATTTTTGTGAAAATTGTACCGATTCTTTGTACGACATATACGTATGACCTTGAATGACCTTTCTTGATTAAATCATCTCAATATGACCACCAAGACCATTTTAAGTCATTTAAATATCATAATTATCATTATTAAGCAAATTTCAATTTTCCCCTCCCCGTTTTTACCCAAAAAATTCAAATTTAGCATTATTGGTTTTAAATGGTAAAAAATGCTCAAACATACCTATTTTGGTCAAAATAAGTCTAAATCAACCATAAAAAGTACTGCTTTCCCTATTTATTAAGGTCTTTCCCTTTCCAAAGGGAAGACCTTACTGTATTTCTTATTTACACTTTCAACATTTTTTTACCGCGCCCAATATAAAAAAAGTGTCGCGACATATAATTTTGATACTTAGTACCTTTAGTCGGTCATACTTGGAGATGCCCTGACTGACCCTGTGAAACCGATCTATTTTAAGTAACGGAGTTATCTGCCCCAGACCGGAAAACCTTGTCTGCAGATAAACTCAAAAGCTGTAACTGTTATGAAAATTCTGAAGAGTGGAAATTGTTACCTCACTCCTGGGTATGATTTGTCACCCCAAAAAAAGTTTTTCGAAAAGTGTCACGGTTACGCAATTTTGAGTCGCGAATTGACAAAAACGTAAAAATTTTTATTTTAAGAACCGTTAGTCGTAGAACCTCAAAACTTTCATCATTCATTTTAGGTGACCTATGGTACATCCAAAAATATAAAGGTCAAGGTCAAATCAACAAAAACAAAAAAGGTCATTTTCTAGGACAATGTATTTTATCTTCAAGTCAATTTTTCAGCACTTATTTGAAACATTTTTTGCGTTTTTTTTTTATATGATGTCCGCCATGAGTTCTTCTAGTAGATTATACAAAAAAATTCCATAATTTTTTTTTAATTTTCAACGCGTCTTGATTTTTGTGAAAATTGTACCGATTCTTTGTACGCCATATACGTATGACCTTGAATGACCTTTCTTGATTAAATCATCTCAATATGACCACCAAGACCATTTTAAGTCATTTAAATATCATAATTATCATTATTAAGCAAATTTGAATTTTCCCCCTCCCCCTTTTTACCCAAAAAATTCAAATTTAGCATTATTGGTTTTAAATGGTAAAAAATGCTCAAACATACCTATTTTGGTCAAAATAAGTCTAAATCAACCATAAAAAGTACTGCTTTCCCTATTTATTAAGGTTTTTCCCTTTCCAAAGGGAAGACCTTACTGTATTTCTTATTTACACTTTCAACATTTTTTTACCGCGCCCAATATAAAAAAAGTGTCACGACATATAATTTTGATACTTAGTACCTTTAGTCGGTCATACTTGGAGATGCCCTGACTGACCCTGTGAAACCGATCTATTTTAAGTAATGGAGTTATCTGCCCCAGACCGGAAAACCTTGTCTGCAGATAAACTCAAAAGCTGTAACTGTTATGAAAGTTCTGAAGAGTGGAAATTGTTACCTCACTCCTGGGTATGATTTGTCACCCCAAAAAAAGTTTTTCGAAAAGTGTCACGGTTACGCAATTTTGAGTCGCGAATTGACAAAAACGTAAAAATTTCTATTTTTAGAACCGTTAGTCGTAGAACCTCAAAGCTTTCATCATTCATTTTAGGTGACCTATGGTACATCCAAAAATATAAAGGTCAAGGTCATATCAACAAAAACAAAAAAGGTCATTTTGTAGGACAATGTTTTTTATCTTCAAGTCAATTTTCAGCCCTTATTTGAAACATTTTTGTGCAGTTTTTTTTATATGATGTCCGCCATGAGTTCTTCTAGTAGATTATACAAAAAAATTCCATAATTTTTTTTAAATTTTCAACGCGTCTTGATTTTCGTGAAAATTGTACCGATTCTTTGTACGCCATATACGTATGACCTTGAATGACCTTTCTTGATTAAATCATCTCAATATGACCACCAAGACCATTTTAAGTCATTTAAATATCATAATTATCATTATTAAGCAAATTTAAATTTTCCCCCTCCCCCTTTTTACCCAAAAAATTCAAATTTAGCATTATTGGTTTTAAATGGTAAAAAATGCTCAAACATACCTATTTTGGTCAAAATAAGTCTAAATCAACCATAAAAAGTACTGCTTTCCCTATTTATTAAGGTCTTTCCCTTTCCAAAGGGAAGACCTTACTGTATTTCTTATTTACACTTTCAACATTTTTTTTCCGCGCCCAATATAGAAAAAGTGTCGCGACATATAATTTTGATACTTAGTACCTTTAGTCGGTCATACTTGGAGATGCCCTGACTGACCCTGTGAAACCGATCTATTTTAAGTAATGGAGTTATCTGCCCCAGACCGGAAAACCTTGTCTGCAGATAAACTCAAAAGCTGTAACTGTTATGAAAATTCTGAAGGGTGGAAATTGTTACCTCACTCCTGGGTATGATTTGTCACCCCAAAAAAAGTTTTTCGAAAAGTGTCACGGTTACGCAATTTTAAGTCGCGAATTGACAAAAACGTAAAAATTTCTATTTTAAGAACCGTTAGTCGTAGAACCTCAAAACTTTCATCATTCATTTTAGGTGACCTATGGTACATTCAAAAATATAAAGGTCAAGGTCATATCAACAAAAACAAAAAAGGTCATATTCTAGGACAATGTATTTTATCTTCAAGTCAATTTTTCAGCCCTTATTTGAAACATTTTTGTGCGTTTTTTTTATATGATGTCCGCCATGAGTTCTTCTAGTAGATTATACAAAAAAATTCCATAATTTTTTTTAAATTTTCAACGCGTCTTGATTTTTGTGAAAATTGTACCGATTCTTTGTACGCCATATACGTATGACCTTGAATGACCTTTCTTGATTAAATCATCTCAATATGACCACCAAGACCATTTTAAGTCGTTTAAATATCGTAATTATCATTATTAAGCAAATTTGAATTTTCCCCCTCCCCCTTTTTACCCAAAAAATTCAAATTTAGCATTATTGGTTTTAAATGGTGAAAAATGCTCAAACATACCTATTTTGGTCAAAATAAGTCTAAATCAACCATAAAAAGTACTGCTTTCCCTATTTATTAAGGTCTTTCCCTTTCCAAATGGAAGACCTTACTGTATTTCTTATTTACACTTTCAACATTTTTTTTCCGCGCCCAATATAAAAAAAGTGTCGCGACATATAATTTTGATACTTAGTACCTTTCGTCGGTCATACTTGGAGATGCCCTGACTGACCCTGTGAAACCGATCTATTTTAAGTAACTGAGTTATCTGCCCCAGACCGGAAAACCTTGTCTGCAGATAAACTCAAAAGCTGTAACTGTTATGAAAATTCTGAAGAGTGGAAATTGTTACCTCACTCCACGGTATGATTTGTCACCCCAAAAAAAGTTTTTCGAAAAGTGTCAGGGTTACGCAATTTTGAGTCGCGATAAAAACGTAAAAATTTCTATTTTTAGAACCGTTCGTCGTAGAACCTCAAAACTTTCATCATTCATTTTAGGTGACCTATGGTACATCCAAAAATATAAAGGTCAAGGTCATATCAACAAAAACAAAAAAGGTCATTTTCTAGGACAATGTATTTTATCTTCAAGTAAATTTTTCAGCCCTTATTTGAAACATTTTTGTGCGTTTTTTTTTATATGATGTCCGCCATGAGTTCTTCTAGTAGATTATACAAAAATATTCCATAATTTTTTTTTAATTTTCAACGCGTCTTGATTTTTGTGAAAATTGTACCGATTCTTTGTACGACATATACGTATGACCTTGAATGACCTTTCTTGATTAAATCATCTCAATATGACCACCAAGACCATTTTAAGTCATTTAAATATCATAATTATCATTATTAAGCAAATTTGAATTTTCCCCCTCCCCCTTTTTACCCAAAAAATTCAAATTTAGCATTATTGGTTTTAAATGGTAAAAAATGCTCAAACATACCTATTTTGGTCAAAATAAGTCTAAATCAACCATAAAAAGTACTGCTTTCCCTATTTATTAAGGTTTTTCCCTTTCCAAAGGGAAGACCTTACTGTATTTCTTATTTACACTTTCAACATTTTTTTACCGCGCCCAATATAAAAAAAGTGTCGCGACATATAATTTTGATACTTAGTACCTTTAGTCGGTCATACTTGGAGATGCCCTGACTGACCCTGTGAAACCGATCTATTTTAAGTAACGGAGTTATCTGCCCCAGACCGGAAAACCTTGTCTGCAGATAAACTCAAAAGCTGTAACTGTTATGAAAATTCTGAAGAGTGGAAATTGTTACCTCACTCCTGGGTATGATTTGTCACCCCAAAAAAAGTTTTTCGAAAAGTGTCACGGTTACGCAATTTTGAGTCGCGAATTGACAAAAACGTAAAAATTTCTATTTTAAGAACCGTTAGTCGTAGAACCTCAAAACTTTCATCATTCATTTTAGGTGACCTATGGTACATCCAAAAATATAAAGGTCAAGGTCAAATCAACAAAAACAAAAAAGGTCATTTTCTAGGACAATGTATTTTATCTTCAAGTCAATTTTTCAGCACTTATTTGAAACATTTTTTGCGTTTTTTTTCATATGATGTCCGCCATGAGTTCTTCTAGTAGATTATACAAAAAAATTCCATAATTTTTTTTAATTTTCAACGCGTCTTGATTTTTGTGAAAATTGTACCGATTCTTTGTACGCCATATACGTATGACCTTGAATGACCTTTCTTGATTAAATCATCTCAATATGACCACCAAGACCATTTTAAGTCATTTAAATATCATAATTATCATTATTAAGCAAATTTGAATTTTCCCCCTCCCCCTTTTTACCCAAAAAATTCAAATTTAGCATTATTGGTTTTAAATGGTAAAAAATGCTCAAACATACCTATTTTGGTCAAAAAAAGTCTAAATCAACCATAAAAAGTACTGCTTTCCCTATTTATTAAGGTTTTTCCCTTTCCAAAGGGAAGACCTTACTGTATTTCTTATTTACACTTTCAACATTTTTTTACCGCGCCCAATATAAAAAAAGTGTCGCGACATATAATTTTGATACTTAGTACCTTTAGTCGGTCATACTTGGAGATGCCCTGACTGACCCTGTGAAACCGATCTATTTTAAGTAACGGAGTTATCTGCCCCAGACCGGAAAACCTTGTCTGCAGATAAACTCAAAAGCTGTAACTGTTATGAAAATTCTGAAGAGTGGAAATTGTTACCTCACTCCTGGGTATGATTTGTCACCCCAAAAAAAGTTTTTCGAAAAGTGTCACGGTTACGCAATTTTGAGTCGCGAATTGACAAAAACGTAAAAATTTCTATTTTAAGAACCGTTAGTCGTAGAACCTCAAAACTTTCATCATTCATTTTAGGTGACCTATGGTACATCCAAAAATATAAAGGTCAAGGTCATATCAACAAAAACAAAAAAGGTCATTTTCTAGGACAATGTATTTTATCTTCAAGTCAATTTTTCAGCACTTATTTGAAACATTTTTTGCGGTTTTTTTTTATATGATGTCCGCCATGAGTTCTTCTAGTAAATTATACAAAAAAATTCCATAATTTTTTTTTTATTTTCAACGCGTCTTGATTTTTGTGAAAATTGTACCGATTCTTTGTACGCCATATACGTATGACCTTGAATGACCTTTCTTGATTAAATCATCTCAATATGACCACCAAGACCATTTTAAGTCATTTAAATATCATAATTATAATTATTAAGCAAATTTGAATTTTCCCCCTCCCCCTTTTTACCCAAAAAATTCAAATTTAGCATTATTGGTTTTAAATGGTAATAAATGCTCAAACATACCTATTTTGGTCAAAATAAGTCTAAATCAACCATAAAAAGTACTGCTTTCCCTATTTATTAAGGTCTTTCCCTTTCCAAAGGGAAGACCTTACTGTATTTCTTATTTACACTTTCAACATTTTTTTACCGCGCCCAATATAAAAAAAAGTGTCGCGACATATAATTTTGATACTTAGTACCTTTAGTCGGTCATACTTGGAGATGCCCTGACTGACCCCGTGAAACCGATCTATTTTAAGTAACGGAGTTATCTGCCCCAGACCGGAAAACCTTGTCTGCAGATAAACGCAAAAGCTGTAACTGTTATGAAAATTCTGAAGAGTGGAAATTGTTACCTCACTCCTGGGTATGATTTGTCACCCCAAAAAAAGTTTTTCAAAAAGTGTCACGGTTACGCAATTTTGAGTCGCGAATTGACAAAAACGTAAAAATTTCTATTTTTAGAACCGTTAGTCGTAGAACCTCAAAGCTTTCATCATTCATTTTAGGTGACCTATGGTACATCCAAAAATATAAAGGTCAAGGTCATATCAACAAAAACAAAAAAGGTCATTTTGTAGGACAATGTTATTTATCTTCAAGTCAATTTTCAGCCCTTATTTGAAACATTTTTGTGCAGTTTTTTTTATATGATGTCCGCCATGAGTTCTTCTAGTAGATTATACAAAAAAATTCCATAATTTTTTTTAAATTTTCAACGCGTCTTGATTTTCGTGAAAATTGTACCGATTCTTTGTACGCCATATACGTATGACCTTGAATGACCTTTCTTGATTAAATCATCTCAATATGACCACCAAGACCATTTTAAGTCATTTAAATATCATAATTATCATTATTAAGCAAATTTGAATTTTCCCCCTCCCCCTTTTTACCCAAAAAATTCAAATTTAGCATTATTGGTTTTAAATGGTAAAAAATGCTCAAACATACCTATTTTGGTCAAAATAAGTCTAAATCAACCATAAAAAGTACTGCTTTCCCTATTTATTAAGGTCTTTCCCTTTCCAAAGGGAAGACCTTACTGTATTTCTTATTTACACTTTCAACATTTTTTTTCCGCGCCCAATATAAAAAAAGTGTCGCGACATATAATTTTGATACTTAGTACCTTTAGTCGGTCATACTTGGAGATGCCCTGACTGACCCTGTGAAACCGATCTATTTTAAGTAATGGAGTTATCTGCCCCAGACCGGAAAACCTTGTCTGCAGATAAACTCAAAAGCTGTAACTGTTATGAAAATTCTGAAGGGTGGAAATTGTTACCTCACTCCTGGGTATGATTTGTCACCCCAAAAAAAGTTTTTCGAAAAGTGTCACGGTTACGCAATTTTAAGTCGCCAATTGACAAAAACGTAAAAATTTCTATTTTAAGAACCGTTAGTCGTAGAACCTCAAAACTTTCATCATTCATTTTAGGTGACCTATGGTACATTCAAAAATATAAAGGTCAAGGTCATATCAACAAAAACAAAAAAGGTCATTTTCTAGGACAATGTATTTTATCTTCAAGTCAATTTTTCAGCACTTATTTGAAACATTTTTTGCGGTTTTTTTTTATATGATGTCCGCCATGAGTTCTTCTAGAAAATTATACAAAAAAATTCCATAATTTTTTTTTTAATTTTCAACGCGTCTTGATTTTTGTGAAAATTGTACCGATTCTTTGTACGCCATATACGTATGACCTTGAATGACCTTTCTTGATTAAATCATCTCAATATGACCACCAAGACCATTTGAAGTCATTTAAATATCATAATTATAATTATTAAGCAAATTTGAATTTTTCCCCTCCCCCTTTTTACCCAAAAAATTCAAATTTAGCATTATTGGTTTTAAATGGTAATAAATGCTCAAACATACCTATTTTGGTCAAAATAAGTCTAAATCAACCATAAAAAGTACTGCTTTCCCTATTTATTAAGGTCTTTCCCTTTCCAAAGGGAAGACCTTACTGTATTTCTTATTTACACTTTCAACATTTTTTTACCGCGCCCAATATAAAAAAAGTGTCGCGACATATAATTTTGATACTTAGTACCTTTAGTCGGTCATACTTGGAGATGCCCTGACTGACCCCGTGAAACCGATCTATTTTAAGTAACGGAGTTATCTGCCCCAGACCGGAAAACCTTGTCTTCAGATAAACGCAAAAGCTGTAACTGTTATGAAAATTCTGAAGAGTGGAAATTGTTACCTCACTCCTGGGTATGATTTGTCACCCCAAAAAAAGTTTTTCGAAAAGTGTCACGGTTACGCAATTTTGAGTCGCGAATTGACAAAAACGTAAAAATTTCTATTTTTAGAACCGTTAGTCGTAGAACCTCAAAGCTTTCATCATTCATTTTAGGTGACCTATGGTACATCCAAAAATATAAAGGTCAAGGTCATATCAACAAAAACAAAAAAGGTCATTTTGTAGGACAATGTTTTTTATCTTCAAGTCAATTTTCAGCCCTTATTTGAAACATTTTTGTGCAGTTTTTTTATATGATGTCCGCCATGAGTTCTTCTAGTAGATTATACAAAAAAATTCCATATTTTTTTTTAAATTTTCAACGCGTCTTGATTTTCGTGAAAATTGTACCGATTCTTTGTACGCCATATACGTATGACCTTGAATGACCTTTCTTGATTAAATCATCTCAATATGACCACCAAGACCATTTTAAGTCATTTAAATATCATAATTATCATTATTAAGCAAATTTGAATTTTCCCCCTCCCCCTTTTTACCCAAAAAATTCAAATTTAGCATTATTGGTTTTAAATGGTAAAAAATGCTCAAACATACCTATTTTGGTCAAAATAAGTCTAAATCAACCATAAAAAGTACTGCTTTCCCTATTTATTAAGGTCTTTCCCTTTCCAAAGGGAAGACCTTACTGTATTTCTTATTTACACTTTCAACATTTTTTTTCCGCGCCCAATATAAAAAAAGTGTCGCGACATATAATTTTGATACTTAGTACCTTTAGTCGGTCATACTTGGAGATGCCCTGACTGACCCTGTGAAACCGATCTATTTTAAGTAATGGAGTTATCTGCCCCAGACCGGAAAACCTTGTCTGCAGATAAACTCAAAAGCTGTAACTGTTATGACAATTCTGAAGGGTGGAAATTGTTACCTCACTCCTGGGTATGATTTGTCACCCCAAAAAAAGTTTTTCGAAAAGTGTCACGGTTACGCAATTTTAAGTCGCGAATTGACAAAAACGTAAAAATTTCAATTTTAAGAACCGTTAGTCGTAGAACCTCAAAACTTTCATCATTCATTTTAGGTGACCTATGGTACATTCAAAAATATAAAGGTCAAGGTCATATCAACAAAAACAAAAAAGGTCATTTTCTAGGACAATGTATTTTATCTTCAAGTCAATTTTTCAGCCCTTATTTGAAACATTTTTGTGCGTTTTTTTTTATATGATGTCCGCCATGAGTTCTTCTAGTAGATTATACAAAAAAATTCCATAATTTTTTTTAACAACAAAAACAAAAAAGGTCATTTTCTAGGACAATGAATTTTCAACGCGTCTTGATTTTTGTGAAAATTGTACCGATTCTTTGTACGCCATATACGTATGACCTTGAATGACCTTTCTTGATTAAATCATCTCAATATGACCACCAAGACCATTTTAAGTCGTTTAAATATCGTAATTATCATTATTAATCAAATTTGAATTTTCCCCCTCCCCCTTTTTACCCAAAAAATTCAAATTTAGCATTATTGGTTTTAAATGGTGAAAAATGCTCAAACATACCTATTTTGGTCAAAATAAGTCTAAATCAACCATAAAAAGTACTGCTTTCCCTATTTATTAAGGTCTTTCCCTTTCCAAATGGAAGACCTTACTGTATTTCTTATTTACACTTTCAACATTTTTTTTCCGCGCCCAATATAAAAAAAGTGTCGCGACATATAATTTTGATACTTAGTACCTTAGTCGGTCATACTTGGAGATGCCCTGACTGACCCTGTGAAACCGATCTATTTTAAGTAACTGAGTTATCTGCCCCAGACCGGAAAACCTTGTCTGCAGATAAACTCAAAAGCTGTAACTGTTATGAAAATTCTGAAGAGTGGAAATTGTTACCTCACTCCACGGTATGATTTGTCACCCCAAAAAAAGTTTTTCGAAAAGTGTCACGGTTACGCAATTTTGAGTCGCGAATTGACAAAAACGTAAAAATTTCTATTTTTAGAACCGTTCGTCGTAGAACCTCAAAACTTTCATCATTCATTTTAGGTGACCTATGGTACATCCAAAAATATAAAGGTCAAGGTCATATCAACAAAAACAAAAAAGGTCATTTTCTAGGACAATGTATTTTATCTTCAAGTAAATTTTTCAGCCCTTATTTGAAACATTTTTGTGCGTTTTTTTTTATATGATGTCCGCCATGAGTTCTTGTAGTAGATTATACAAAAATATTCCATAATTTTTTTTAAATTTTCAACGCGTCTTGATTTTTGTGAAAATTGTACCGATTCTTTGTACGACATATACGTATGACCTTGAATGACCTTTCTTGATTAAATCATCTCAATATGACCACCAAGACCATTTTAAGTCATTTAAATATCATAATTATCATTATTAAGCAAATTTCAATTTTCCCCTCCCCCTTTTTACCCAAAAAATTCAAATTAAGCATTATTGGTTTTAAATGGTAAAAAATGCTCAAACATACCTATTTTGGTCAAAATAAGTCTAAATCAACCATAAAAAGTACTGCTTTCCCTATTTATTAAGGTCTTTCCCTTTCCAAAGGGAAGACCTTACTGTATTTCTTATTTACACTTTCAACATTTTTTTACCGCGCCCAATATAAAAAAAGTGTCGCGACATATAATTTTGATACTTAGTACCTTTAGTCGGTCATACTTGGAGATGCCCTGACTGACCCTGTGAAACCGATCTATTTTAAGTAACGGAGTTATCTGCCCCAGACCGGAAAACCTTGTCTGCAGATAAACTCAAAAGCTGTAACTGTTATGAAAATTCTGAAGAGTGGAAATTGTTACCTCACTCCTGGGTATGATTTGTCACCCCAAAAAAAGTTTTTCGAAAAGTGTCACGGTTACGCAATTTTGAGTTGCGAATTGACAAAAACGTAAAAATTTCTATAAAGGTCAAGGTCAAATCAACAAAAACAAAAAAGGTCATTTTCTAGGACAATGTATTTTATCTTCAAGTCAATTTTTCAGCACTTATTTGAAACATTTTTTGCGTTTTTTTTTATATGATGTCCGCCATGAGTTCTTCTAGTAGATTATACAAAAAAATTCCATAATTTTTTTTAATTTTCAACGCGTCTTGATTTTTGTGAAAATTTTACCGATTCTTTGTACGCCATATACGTATGACCTTGAATGACCTTTCTTGATTAAATCATCTCAATATGACCACCAAGACCATTTTAAGTCATTTAAATATCATAATTATCATTATTAAGCAAATTTGAATTTTCCCCCTCCCCCTTTTTACCCAAAAAATTCAAATTTAGCATTATTGGTTTTAAATGGTAATAAATGCTCAAACATACCTATTTTGGTCAAAATAAGTCTAAATCAACCATAAAAAGTACTGCTTTCCCTATTTATTAAGGTCTTTCCCTTTCCAAAGGGAAGACCTTACTGTATTTCTTATTTACACTTTCAACATTTTTTTACCGCGCCCAATATAAAAAAAGTGTCGCGACATATAATTTTGATACTTAGTACCTTTAGTCGGTCATACTTGGAGATGCCCTGACTGACCCTGTGAAACCGATCTATTTTAAGTAACGGAGTTATCTGCCCCAGACCGGAAAACCTTGTCTGCAGATAAACTCAAAAGCTGTAACTGTTATGAAAATTCTGAAGAGTGGAAATTGTTACCTCACTCCTGGGTATGATTTGTCACCCCAAAAAAAGTTTTTCGAAAAGTGTCACGGTTACGCAATTTTGAGTCGCGAATTGACAAAAACGTAAAAATTTCTATTTTGAGAACCGTTAGTCGTAGAACCTCAAAACTTTCATCATTCATTTTAGGTGACCTATGGTACATCCAAAAATATAAAGGTCAAGGTCATATCAACAAAAACAAAAAAGGTCATTTTGTAGGACAATGTTTTTTATCTTCAAGTCAATTTTCAGCCCTTATTTGAAACATTTTTGTGCAGTTTTTTTTATATGATGTCCGCCATGAGTTCTTCTAGTAGATTATACAAAAAAATTCCATAATTTTTTTTAAATTTTCAACGCGTCTTGATTTTCGTGAAAATTGTACCGATTCTTTGTACGCCATATACATATGACCTTGAATGACCTTTCTTGATTAAATCATCTCAATATGACCACCAAGACCATTTTAAGTCATTTAAATATCATAATTATCATTATTAAGCAAATTTGAATTTTCCCCCTCCCCCTTTTTACCCAAAAAATTCAAATTTAGCATTATTGGTTTTAAATGGTAAAAAAATGCTCAAACATACCTATTTTGGTCAAAATAAGTCTAAATCAACCATAAAAAGTACTGCTTTCCCTATTTATTAAGGTCTTTCCCTTTCCAAAGGGAAGACCTTACTGTATTTCTTATTTACACTTTCAACATTTTTTTTCCGCGCCCAATATAAAAAAAGTGTCTCGACATATAATTTTGATACTTAGTACCTTTAGTCGGTCATACTTGGAGATGCCCTGACTGACCCTGTGAAACCGATCTATTTTAAGTAACGGAGTTATCTGCCCCAGACCGGAAAACCTTGTCTGCAGATAAACTCAAAAGCTGTAACTGTTATGAAAATTCTGAAGAGTGGAAATTGTTACCTCACTCCGGGGTATGATTTGTCACCCCAAAAAAAGTTTTTCGAAAAGTGTCACGGTTACGCAATTTTGAGTCGCGAATTGACAAAAACGTAAAAATTTCTATTTTTAGAACCGTTAGTCGTAGAACCTCAAAACTTTCATCATTCATTTTAGGTGACCTATGGTACATCCAAAAATATAAAGGTCAAGGTCATATCAACAAAAACAAAAAAGGTCATTTTCTAGGACAATGTATTTTATCTTCAAGTCAATTTTTCAGCCCTTATTTGAAAAATTTTTGTGCGTTTTTTTTATATGATGTCTGCCATGAGTTCTTCTAGTAGATTATAAAAAAAAGTTCCATCTTTTTTCTTAAATTTTCAACGCGTCTTGATTTTTGTGAAAATTGTACCGATTCTTTGTACGCCATATACGTATGACCTTGAATGACCTTTCTTGATTAAATCATCTCAATATGACCACCAAGACCATTTTAAGTCATTTAAATATCATAATTATCATTATTAAGCAAATTTGAATTTTCCCCCTCCCCCTTTTTACCCAAAAAATTCAAATTTAGCATTATTGGTTTTAAATGGTAAAAAATGCTCAAACATACCTATTTTGGTCAAAATAAGTCTAAATCAACCATAAAAAGTACTGCTTTCCCTATATATTTCCTGAAAATCAGCTCTATCAGTTTCTTTTGGAACTTTTGACAACTTTTTGTAAGTATACCCTAACTCCTTAGTGCACATATTAGACAACCCAGCTAATGTTGGTAAATTATCCTCGCTACATACATCGTTTTCCAGCAAGTGTCTTTGAATTTCTTTGTATGTCATTGACGGTTTACTAGATTTGTAGTATTCTACACAGGTCATTACTTCCTCGGTTATTATGTCCCTTTGTTTCAGCTTTTTAGGGGGTAATTCTGAATCACCCAAATGAACATACTTGCTTATTGTTTTTCGATCATGTCCAGTTTTTTCACTGACTTTACTAAAAGAATTTCCAGATTGGTGCAAATGTTTAAGTTCATATATATTTTCTACTTAATTTTCTCTCACATTTCCTCTGATTAGTTTTCTGATTAGTTTCATTCATAATTAGAAAAAAATAGAAATGAATCGTTCTCCAGATTCTTTATACAACTTATACTTCGCTAATAGTTTACATTATAATTAAAATAACTCAGTTATTCAAATAATTATATAGTACATGTGAGCAACACATGAGTTACATTTGTGCTTAAAGCAAATTAATTAGACTAGTCCAATTTAAGGGAAGACTGCCCTGAGCTTTTACTCGGTCTGTATGTAAAAAAGTTGATATTATGTTTTAAAATACACCCATTTTACTATAATTCTAAATTCTAATCATTCATAAGTTACCTTCTCTCTTATTTGTTGAGATGTCTTTTAAAATGTCTGCCGAGGAATTTTTCATGCAATTAGGGCCCGATTACAAGGCATATGCTTCAACTTTTATTGAAAATGGATTCTCAGATGTTAGTACAATTTGTACAATGGAAGTTAAAGAAGATTTACAGACCATGTTCCCAGATGAAAAAAATGCCTCTTTGGCACAGAAGAAAACTAGAATCTGCAATAAGGAATCTCATTTAAGCCACTGACTCATCCACAAACACCTCTACTGAAGATACAAGAGAAAACAATACTCCGGGACTGGAAAAACTAAAAAGTGGTATTGAGCAGAATTTAGATGAGTTACAAGACAAGTTAAAGAAAGCAACTGCAAGTCAAAGGGACCTGGATGCCTTCATTCCTTTACCAGAACCAGAAGAGCCTTATAAGTACCAAACTTGCTCAATTTGCCATATAAGAGGTCACAGAGCAGATGGAAAAAAATGGTTCATCTTGTGAGAAGGAGCCATGTACTTCGTGGAAAATCTGTGGTAAAAAAAGAAAAGCACAAACCGGAACTAAGTAAAATAAAGAGAGAATTTGATAAAGAAGTAAAGGAAATCAATGCTAAAATTGCTGAATTTAAAGCCGAGAAGGAAAAAATGGAGGCATTTGAGGAGCGTTCTAGTGCCTCATTTATAACTGCTGTAAAACCCCGACGAAAATCTGTTGATCAAGCCAAGTATTCCAATCCAAATATTTTGATGAGAGATTTATTGTTTCTAAAAGATTTCTATGGAAATCATATCCCAACTCATAACCCAGTCTCCGACAAAACTGAATTTGAGAAAGTATTGAAAGAAATTGCAAGCAGGAAAAGAAAACCATCTTTTGTAGTCAATGATGAGATTAACATTAAAACCCCTAAAGAAGCCAACCAAGCAACATGTACTATTACCGGGCCAACAGAATCTGTATCAGCATCACCACCAGCTCAGTGTAACCCTCAGAATATATTTTATTCCGGGATGTACACATATAGTGGGATGACAAGTTATGGATATCCGATGTATTTCAATCCATATTTTTGTTCATATCCCCAAGCATCCCAATATCAACCTCCGTTACCAACCACCCCTCCACCACAAAACCCTCCTCTTCCAAAGGGAACATCTCTCCAGTGAACAATACGGGAAACCTTGTTACATTGATTAAGTGTATTTTATGCAGTAGTAGTTACAGTTCATAAAAGGAAAAGTCAAAAGAACTACATGTATTTTGAATGGATTTTGAGTCATGACCTTGTGTCTTTGGAAGAGACTTTGGGCTTAATGTTATTTTTTTTAAATGGAGATAACTTTAATTTGTTGCAGGGATTTATTTTGAATATGTTTTCTGTTTTTTTTTTTTGTAAAAAACTTTTATCTTTATGTTTTTTTTTTCTTTTTTATTTGTTTGCTTAAGATTAAAGTAAGAAAAAATCTTTCTTTTGTTTGCTGAAAATATGCTATAATAGATATTTTGAAAGATCATGGTTTATAAAGTATATATAATCATCATGATTTCTAATTTAAAATGTTAATGAATGGATGATAATGATATATGGTATAGATGTATGTGACACAACCTCCATAAACATACTATAAGGTCACACTCACAAACTGCTAGCTGGAGATGGATTCACATGCTTCCCAATCCAAACATTAATTTACAACAGGCTTCAATGTGAAAACCAGTGGTGGCTTTTTTGGTGTTGCTGTTGTTTGCATGGTTCATACTATTTATTTATTGCTGTGCTGAGATAAAATGTTTTAGAATTACTGAACATTAGGAAATTTTTTTAAGCCTCGACATGTCACCTTAAATTATCTTTATATACGTCTGCCTACTGGTCAAAATACCTTTGATTTTACCCCCGCTTGTAAGAAGAAGAGTATACTGGTTAATCATTGTCTGTCCGTCTTTTTGTCCCTCGGCAACATTATTTTCGTAACAGTTTTCTCAGTAACTACAAATGGTCGTGGCTTGAAACTTGTATAACAATTATCACAGGTTTTGAAATTAGGTCTGTCGGATATCTAACTTATTGTTAACGGACTTAAACAATTTTCAACATAATGTGTGCCTTTGATCATATTGTAAGATGTAAGTTGTGCAAATAAATATTTATTAATAGTCAATTGTTTAAGTTTTTCATAACAGTTTTCACAGCAACTACATATCACATATCACATTGACTATGGCTTCAGTATGGAGTCTCTCATTGTGAGTACTGAAATTAGGTCCGTCCGATATTTTACTTCCTTTTTACTGACTTAGTCAATTTTCAAGATTTTTGGTCAATTGTTTTGTTGAAAATTTTTGTTGTAACAGTTTTCTCTGCAACTTTTAAAAATATTCTCCACAAGGACTTGATATTTGGTCCTTTATCTAAAGTATCAAAATCAGGTCAGTCAGATATTTACTTCCTGTTTACCAACACATTTATTTTTTGGGGTAGTGGCAGTATACTGAGTGAGCAGTAAGCTCACAGATTCCTTGTTTATGTTTGAAATGCTTTGTATAAAATATGTTGACTGGCTATACAAAGGGTATTCCTATAAATATTACATATAAACCATACAAAAAAAAACATCAAAATACAAAAGCTGGACAAACAAACATATATTGAGCTTCAGCTTGTGACAGGCAAGGATTTAGTTAAATTCAAATATTTCTCTGTACAATAACTAACAATGTTCCAAATATTTTATATAAATGTATTTTATCCCTGAAGAGGTTGGTATTTGCAACAACATATTAGAGCCACTTGATTTCTGATACATTTGTCTAGTCATAAATGAAGTCCTTATTTTGCAAAATATGACTTATGAAGTGTGCATCTTTATATATAGTTTTAGTCCTTGTTTTATAGTAGACAAATATTCTATACCCCTAAATTTTTCATCAAATATTCCATATCTGAAAAGTCAATGAAAGTGTTTTCCAAAATCCCATATTCCTCGGGAATATAAAATGGAATGAAATATCCCATTATCTGGTAAAATTTGTCTAATTTTGTGCCATTTTGGACGGGGGTAAACTGTAAGTGAGCAGTAACTTCTGATTCCTTGTTTGTTTCGAGAATTGCCCATATTTTCTGCATGTTATACATGTATTTCCAATTCCACAGAAGATAAAAAGAAAAGTATCATCTTTATGTCCTGCCCTTTAATAATTACAATTAAACATTTTAAGATTGAAGAACATGAACTCTACTTTTTAATTTGATTTAACTATAAGTAACTTCTTTTCTATTTTCTACATGTGTAAAAAAGTATGAAAAGAATAGTCATTACATTTGAAAACAGATGTTATATCAGTTCTTAATGGTAAGAAACCTGGGATTAATTTCTATCAAAGTAATTGACATGTTTATCATTGATGTTTAAGTAGGAGTTGTTAGGAGTTTTTTGCCTTCAGTGTAGGAGTTTTTTTTCCTTCAATGTAGGAGTTTTTTTCCTTCAAGGAAAAAATTCCCTAGCCAACACAATTTAACTAGTTCATTAAAGGTATTAATATGACTGATCATAGAGATCACCTTCTATTGTTGCAGATTTCAATAGAGGGATTAAGCTTGAGTTTACCTGAGTTCCCTGAGGTGTATTAACTTAAACATGTGGATTTAAATTCTTTCCTGGCTATAATATACAATTACGGCCATTGGAAGAGGTGAATATCTAAAATTGTCAACCAGAGGTGGGGTTATTTCCCTGAGGGCTTTAGCCCGAGTGAAATAACTCCAGCGAGGTTGACAATTTTGATTTTCCCTGATTTCAAGGGCTGTAACTGTTTTATTATACCGAACAGACAGTGGACTGGAATATCACATGGCCATTTTAAATTTCAAGGGTTATTCACCGGTGAATAATAGGGTTATTCACCAGTGAATAATAGGGTTATTCAATGGACATGGTATTTGAAAAGGTTATTCACCTTTTGTGCGAATTTGAAGAAAAATACCCATATTATTTTTCGTCACGTGACCTTATTTCATCCAATTAAATCAATTACTAATTCAGTAAGGTATAATAAACAATTTTATAGAAGTTATACATAACCTCATGCGACCATAACAACCAAGTCGTTGTAAGAATACATGAAAGGACTTTGTAATACTTATATGTAACATTTTGTGTGTTTTTTTTTTCTTTTTTATCGTTTCAGACCGATGAGCTGCATTATTATGTTGATGTTTTTATTCACGTGCTGTGTGATTTTATTGAATGTACTCATTGCTCAGCTCAGTGATACCTATCAAAACGTACAACAAGATGCCCAGAGAGGCCTTGAAGTTAACAGGGCATGGATAGTTGCTAGGGTTGAACTCAACAGCATGTATTTAGGCAAGGTAATATCATAGACCAACCATCAATTTCAGCAGTTATGTTACAATATTCGAATATCAGGTCTACATGAAACTTTTGAGTAAAACTATGGATTTTTTTGTAATATTGATTATTGATGATGATGGTGATGATGATGATGATGATGACGATATCATGATGATGATGTGATGATGATGATAATGATGACGATGATGAATATTTATCTTAAGTGTCAGACAAAAAATGCTGGGAACATGAAATCCATAATTTTACTTCCTCTGAAATATGGTAGTGTATGTTTTGTATGGTTTTCAACATTATAAATATAAGAAAAATACACTATTTGTTATAGGATCACCGAACAACACACTATATAGAAAGTGAGCATATAGCAGACATTAGAGAAGTTTTAGAACGCTGGGAAACTCCATCCCTGAACGAAATGAACAAATATATACAAGACATATATGACAGCCTAGATTCACATAAACTTAATTTGTTGACAGTTCGTAATAGGTTAGCAAGGCAGGAGTCAACCCTAAGCAAAATGCAGTAAGTAGTCTTATTTAGAAACAGGATAAGCCCTGTGTATATTGTAATTTTTGGACGAATTTCACCTATTGATATCAAATTATGTTGAAAACCTGTCCCATGTTGAGTTTTATATGAGTTTATTTTTTAAGCCTGTACGTGCTTTTTTCACAATTACATTTGTACTATAGTATGTGTTGTTTTTCAATTTTTATATGTCTATCAAATAATCTTTTTTGTAATTTATATAAGAACAGGCTGGAATAGAATCTGTTTCCATTGCCAATTTTATTTAATATGTAAACAAATGCTATGGGATGGTGATTTTTACTCTCGCCAATATATTGCAATCTTATCAATTATAGATGATAGACATATATGAAAGCATTTGTTAATAACTCTAAACGTTTATGTTTCTTTTTCTAGAGAACAACTAGAACTGTTGGTAAAACTTCAAACTGCAAACCAAAAGCCGGACACATTGTCAGATTTAGAACAACTAATACAAGATAACGTTGAGCAAAATGAGCATGATATAGATTTTAAACGGATAAATTCTAAATGAATATCTTTGTCTGTTTGTATGTATTAATGAAATATACTTTTCATTTAAGTTTCTTTGTTCTACTGTGGTAAATCCTGATTTTTCAGTTTATGACTTTGTCACTTTTTAATACAGATTCATCAAAGTTCCTGACAATAAATTTTGCTATGCGTGACACTCGTGTCGTCTATTCAAGACTCATCAGAGGCGCTTTAGCCAAAATGAAAAAAAAAATCTAACCTAATATGATATGAAGTGGATAAATAAAGGTAATAATAAAATTACCGAACTATACTTGGAGGATCCATATCAATGTCCAAGAGAAAAGACCAAACATGGAAGACACACCGGAATAGTTATAGATCGCAATGGTCCTGACTCGGTACAGGCATTTCAAATGAAATGGTGGGTTGAACCAGATTTTATGGCGCGCCAAAACTCCCACTTCCATTGCGAAATACAATACCAAAAACGGGTGTAAAACGATCTTAGGGACCGTTAGTAACACACTACGCAACAGCAATAATAGGTATAATAAGATGATCATCTCAGTGCAACAATCAGCAAAACACTAATCAAAACAAACACTAACCAATACGTTTAACTCAAATTTGGATTTTTCAACCAGTGGCTGATAACGAATGAAGAATTTTTCAGGTGCCGTATGAGACGCAACTTTCAATAAACGACATTAAAAAATTCCGGAACATGACCTGAATTTTGCGTAAGATCAACCAATGCCAGGGGAAGGAATAACCTTGTTTTATCAATTTTGAAATTTACACAGAAAACACAAATTCTTTGGAGAAATTGTCAACAAATATGTTGATACAATAACGGGTTAATTTCTGGGATTCAAAACTCCAGCAGAAGCGCTAACGAAATTCCAGGCTACAAATGTAGTACAAACAGTAAGTATACTGAGACACGTATTTATTGCTATAATGGACTTTCTCTGTCTGTCTGTCTGTGTCTGTCAATAAAAACTTATCATAATATCTGGTCAGCAAAACTCTAAGTTAGGATTTTTGGATTTGTTCAAATTATA
Organism: Arcuatula senhousia; assembly: GCA_963971305.1. NCBI lineage: Eukaryota > Metazoa > Mollusca > Bivalvia > Mytilida > Mytilidae > Arcuatula > Arcuatula senhousia. The sequence goes on from CAXARO010001506.1 coordinate 75,769, forward strand.
AAATCACAATAAATAGGGAGATGTGCAAACATATAAAAGTTATAAAGATTTTTCCTGCGTAGTATAAGATATTAGTAACACGTTCATTTGCGGACATAATGGGAATGTTGGTGGCATGAAGTAAAAAAATAATGATAAAACAAATGATAACATTTTTAGAAGAGGTTACAAAACACGACATTATTTTATTAACAGAAACCCATGTTGGCTATGACACTCATATTAATGGATATAAATATTTTCCAGTATGTATTGGTGGTCTTGGTATTTTTATTAGAAAAGAAATACAATGTATCTTATGGTGTCAAAATACTCCAAAACAATTGTAATGACTTCCAATGGCTAAAGTTAGAAAAACGATATGTTCTTATGTTTGGCGTACATCATACCACAAAATTCTTTCTACACTAATCAGTTGGACGAAGGTATTCTTGAATAAATGGAAAAATAAATTATAAAATATATTAACAAGGCCCACATCATATTGTGTGGAGATCTGAATGCTAGAACAGGATCAGAGCCTGATTATATAGAAAACTAGGAAAAACCTGCGAATTCGCGGGAAAACGCTTTACAAAATATTACACAATAAAACATTGCATTTGCGTGACCTGACATGGTTATGAAAATCGCAAATTAAAAGTTCTACGGTATTATTTAACTCGAATAAGTTTTTGGTTACTGTCAGTTTTTCATTGTGGTTTTTCTAAATTACCGCTTGTTATGTGAGCTGTGTCGCGTACTTATTTCACATCTCATTAGTTTTTATTATAATCTTTTATTGTGTGTTACCCCACCTGTAAATTAAAAAAAATGACCGATGGCAGGATAAGTTTCAACAATCGCTACGCAATTTTGTCAATTTTTTTACATCGTTGTGTCGTAAAGAAAATTTGGACAATTTCTTTACTTGTGAAATTCAAGCGCTTATTCTATATTTGGATTTTATTATTTTTCATTACATTTCGGATACATTGCAAATATTAATGACATCGCTCCTTTTATTGAAAACACCTTTAACAAACTTATAATTGTACAAAAATGTGAGAAATTCTGACTTTAAAAGTTTCTAAGGATTATTGTAATCTGTCTATCTAATTATTTTTAACACTTTACTCTATAAATTGAAGGACAATAGGATCTATAGTTCTTGACACTTTTTTGTAATCCGCAATTATCTTTTGGTTTTAAGCTTTAATTCGTTAAACTGCTTACTTTCGTGTAATCTTTCGAATTGTTATTGTTATATAATTTTCATGTTTTCTTATGTTAATCTTTTTTAAATAGATCTGCCGTTTCATGTTTTGGGCAGATTGGATATCAGCACTCGAGCTGACCGGTTCCATCTATGTAAAATTGTCATCTTCTGAATTATTATAGTAAATTATACTTTCGGTCAACTGTGTCTCATTTAGTATCGACAATTAAGTCAGTGCACCAACAGTGAGACGTCGAAGGTCTTTCTTCAGTTCAGTCGCTAGTTCACAGCGACACTCTGTTTCTCAGACTCTCTAGTAGTTTTTCATTCGTGCAATCTAGTAGTCGGTTTTCATTTGTGATAATTGGTGCAGAAAGGGCTTGTGTGAACTTTTTAGCTTCACACCTTTCTCGGAACTTCAAGCAGCAAGCGAGTTACAGTTCCCAACAAGACAAATCGACCGATTACATCATTCAGGATGGAATACAACTTTCGGCCACAATGGAGACCATGGTTTTTCGAATCACGTCACATTCCAAAGTGCGCTAGATGCGGAAGTCTACACGGAAGAACATTATGTCATGCTCTGCAAAGACAGTGTTTTAAGTGCCATGCTTTTGGACATTACGCCAGGATGTGCTATACACGCGGATCAATATTAAAACAAGCTTTTCAGGAGAACAACCCAGCACGTACATGTAATCAGAAGACAAAATCGAAGTCTACAAAGAAGAGGGACGTGGATCGAATTAAAAAGTATCTGGATTCTAAGCGAGAGCTTAGAAGTTTGCCATTTGCTAACATAAAGGATTCTTCATTTCAAAATTATTTTAAACCACATGGTGTTTTGAAGATAGAACTGTCAGTGACTAGAAAGAATCTTATATCGGCTAATCAACTCATAAATCGTCAAGCTTTGGACATCAAAATCAGAGAGGAAAAACTGAAATTATTAAGTAATTTATCATCGGAAAAGCACACAACAAACCAAGAAAGTCAGACGGTACAGGAATCGCAAAATACATGTATGTCATCTTCAACGGACTTTTGTGAAACTTGTCAGGAAAACGTTAAAACAATCGAAGAACTCAAAACAACCGTTCAGCAATATATTCAAGGGTATGAAATCGCCAGAGATTCTTACCACAGTCTTTCAAGCGATTATTCAGGACAAACAATATTATGCAAGAGTTTGCAATCGGAATTGGAGAAGGCTGAAAGCAATTATTCGTCACTTCAGGAACATTTAAAAAAAAATTTTCAAGAAAAAGATTTGTTACAGAACTGGTATGATAGTGCATGTCAACAACAGCAACACAAGCAAACAAACAATGTTCGTCATTATGGCAATCGTAACAGACGAGGTGGATATTTTCGATAAAAAATTAAAGCACGGGGTCGTGCTTAGCGGGAGAAGGGGCGAGTTGTCGTAAAGAAAATTTGGACAATTTCTTTACTTGTGAAATTCAAGCGCTTATTCTATATTTGGATTTTATTATTTTTCATTACATTTCGGATACATTGCAAATATTAATGACATCGCCCCTTTTATTGAAAACACCTTTAACATACTTATAATTGTACAAAAATGTGAGAAATTCTGACTTTAAAAGTTTCTAAGGATTATTGTAATCTGTCTATCTAATTATTTTTAACACTTTACTCTATAAATTGAAGGACAATATGATCTATAGTTCTTGACACTTTTTTGTAATCCGCAATTATCTTTTGGTTTTAAGCTTTAATTCGTTAAACTGCTTACTTTCGTGTAATCTTTCGAATTGTTATTGTTATATAATTTTCATGTTTTCTTATGTTAATCTTTTTTAAATAGATCTGCCGTTTCATGTTTTGGGCAGATTGGATATCAGCACTCGAGCTGACCGGTTCCATCTATGTAAAATTGTCATCTTCTGAATTATTATAGTAAATTATATTTTCGGTCAACTGTCTCATTTAGTATCGACAATTAAGTCAGTGCACCAAGAGTGAGACGTCGAAGGTCTCTCTTCAGTTCAGTCGCTAGTTCACAGCGACACTCTGTTTCTCAGACTCTCTAGTAGTTTTTCATTCGTGCAATCTAGTAGTCAGTTTTCATTTGTGATAATTGAGGCTAATTTTACACGAAGGGGAAAAAATGAAATGTGCTACGCAAAAATTAAGGTTATATCCCAATAAACAAACTATTTTACATTCATTTCTATGACGGCTATACCGTTTCCGGATCAATTAATTAGGTTAATTATCAAACTGCAGACATAATTGCATATTTGTGAATGAAATTTTTAAAGGGCACAACCATCTCCTATTTTTGATATATGAAGCTTTGTCGTAGCATTTGTTGTTTAGGCTGCAACCCGGCTAACAAAAAACGCTTCGTTATTTTAGTAGTATAGATGATTTTTATGACATTTAATTATGTACCTTTATATAATGATTATCACAATGATGATGTCCAAAATTAGAGATTAAGTCAAGATTCAAAGACAGATACAAGAGAAAAACAGTTATTAGAACTTGTATAGCTATAAAGCTAAGAATTTTAAATGGTAGAATGTGTGGCGATTCATGTGGAAAATATACTTGTATTAAGCAAACAGGGTCTAGTGTTGTGGAAGAAGCAAAGGTGTACCAAAGGGGTAATCAGTATCATAAAACCGTGAAGACAAAGACAAAACCGGCAGACAAAAAATCATCACAAAACAAACCACATAACAACATAAAACACACACACATAACAACAAAACCGCATTCAGCAACGCGAACTCATGTCGAAACGAGAGTGAACTCAGGTGCTCCGGAACAGTAAGCAGTTCCTGCTTGCTATAGCACACCCGTCACGTTGCCAAAGATCGATTAAGTGTTGGTCAAATCCGGAAAGGATGACATTACAAAACCCTATGTCAAACCAACATCTGTGCTCATCTGAGAGATAGAAATCCCGTATTTGCATACAAGCACATGATGTCGTCCGTAAAATTTCTTGAGTGACGACAACAACCTGGGAGCAACGTACCCCTGTGTTAACAATTTGCTTGTCAGCCGTGTAGCTCTATCAAGGAAGTCGTTGTACTCCCCACATGCTCTGGAATAACGAATCAATTGTGATACGTAAACTCCATATGCTAGAGCGGACGGAATGTTGCTACACAGAAAGGGAAAGTTAACTATTGGAAAGTTGAAGTCATCACGTTTTTCATAGCGCTTTGTACAAAGCCTTCCTTGTGTGTCAATTTCGAGAAATAGATCCAAATATGAAGCAGACCTCCTAGAATCTGTAGTGTCCTTTACCTCAAGTTCCTTCGGATATATGAGATGTAAATAGTCACCAAATCGAGGATTGTTTAGTGAAAGGACATCATCAATATAACGAAATGGGAGATTGAAAGATAAAGCAAGTTTGCGGTCCTTTTTGTCTAGAAGTGATTGTAAGAAGTCTGCTTCATATGAATGAAGAAACAAATCGGCAAGCAATGGTGCACAATTTGTGCCCATTGGGATACCTATTGTTTGCTGAAAAACACGTCCACCAAACTGTACAAATATGTTGTCGATTAGAAAGTTGAGCATTTCTATTATTAGATCTTCTGTAAATTTGTTTTTCTTGCTAGACTCTTGGATGACAAAGTAAGTCTTTTTATAACCGACTACCAAATACTTGTACCTGCGTTTTCCATTCTTTTTGATAAAGCTACGTTTAATCAGCTGTGCCAAACGAGATTTTAATTGTGAATGTGGAATTGAAGTATATGATGTAGAGAAATCAAACGTTTTAATGCTATTACATGATGAAAATGACTTAGAATGGAGATTTTACATCAGTTCTTTAGAATTTTTGAGAATCCACATTTGATTGACGCCATTTCTAGAGTAACAACAATCGAAATATTTTTGAAGGCTTGATTTTATTGCCGTCAATATTGATGTTAACAAAACTGAAAGAGGCTTAGTTGTACATTTGGATGACCCAGCAATAAATCGTTGCTTGTATGGAGTTTCATGTAACTTTGGAATCCAATACAAGGATGGAACGTCATCGTTCTTTTTGTCAACAGAAATGCCAAAGGAAGAAATTACAGAATTATGATTGTTGATTATTTCCTCCTTTGACAGTGTCGTTGCTGTATATGTGGTGCTTTTGCTAGTACAACCAACCCCTAATTCGGCTGTTAAACAATCAATATAGTGTCTTTTGCATACGAAAATGATGTTGTTAGGCGCTTTATCAGCAGGTACGACAACATATTTGTCATGTAAGGTGGACAATGTCTTCGCAACGTCAGGGTTGTTGAAAATAGATGTTGCCTTGGTGCTCATAGAGCCTTTCAAAGAGTTAATCCTTTTCAAAACCAACGACCTCACAGACTTTACCCAATCAGAAAGAACGTCGCTTTCTTTTTCATGTTCTTTTTTGGCCCATTTTCTGGCATAGTCTTCAACTGAATCCATAATTGTTTTAAAATTATGGTTCCAGTTGATTGCTCTAGGCTCACGATATTTTGGTCCTTTGGCCAAAACATCGCGGAGTTGGTCATTTTCCACTATGTTGAGGTCCCCGGTAATGACGTGGCCAGAGGGACTATATTTGAATCGGGATTTGTCACAAGAACAGTCTGGTGGTTTTGCCTTGAGGTCGTTGATTTGGTAATCCCGCAAAACTTGTTTGTAGTTAAATACCTTAGGTGCAATGGTGGAAGTATAGGAATAAGAAATGACGGGAACACTTTTGTCTTTGAAATAAGGAGGGATATGTTCTGTAACAGATTTATGGTGTAAAATGTTTCCTAAATTTATGGCATCCAGACCTTTGTTTAAAAATGGAAGAGAAATGAAAGAGCGATTGTCCTTGTTGTTTTCGTGTGGAACACCGACTGGTTTGAATAATCGGTTGTATCCAATGTCAAGAACAATGGCTGTAAGACGGTACAGGTTGGATTTAAAATCAGTTACTGGATTTTCGAGACATTCTTTGTATAGTGTGTGAAGTTTGGAAAGAGCAATAGAATACAATTTTGTGCGAATGTGATGAATCCCGAGAGGTTGTTGAATAGACGAAAGCAGTCCATTGATAGACACGTCATGTACCTTCGGTGAATTGTACTTCCGATGTCCATGACTGCGTTTGCGCCTTTCCTGCTGTGTAATTATGTCAGAAGATTTACTCACTAATACACTCTCATTCCATGTATCTGACTTTTTATCAACTTTGTCTGATCGTCACTGTAAATTAGATTTCCGTATATTAGCATGTTAGTCCAAAGATAATGTCACGAAGAACCGAGATATTGTTTTTCTGGTAAACATAGATGGACATCAACATCTGGAGAGGTGTTATTTAATGCTTTGAATTGTCAAGAGACAATAAATGATAAAACAGAATTTTTAGGATCATATTTTAACACATCTTCTACAACCATTGAAAATTCTGCTCATTAATGTCAGTTTATAATTGAAAATGCAAAAAAGGTACTTCCATTCAAAGTTTCAAAAAGGAAGGTAAAGAATAAGAATTTCAATTCTTTGATAATGATCTACAAAAAGAGAAAGGTTTTTATTGATAAAGGTAAATTACTCTAAAATTTTTCCACAGGATCCAATTATAAAAGGTTCCTATTTCAAATGCTATAGAGAATACAATAAACTAAGAAAAATAAAAAAAGAGAGTTTAAACAAAAGATACTTGATAGATTTGACAATCTAATGACAAAAACCCTAAGGAATGTTGGGTTTTAATTACATCATTTAAAGAAGACACTAATTCAGATAAACCAGAATGTGCCATTGATACAAATGTTTGGCACAAGTATTTTAACTCATTGAATCAGGCCCCTGATAAGTTTCATCAAGAATAGAATAAATTCGTTCAATAGTCAGTACATTAAAGAAAATACAAACCTTCTGTGAACTTGATTATAGAATTGATGATAAAGAAATCTTACAATGTATAAAAACAAGAGGCTCCCAGGAGACTAAATCGCTCACTTGGTCTTGATGTCAACCCTATATTTTGTAGAGCTAAATGAGCTGAACATTTAAGCAAGCAACAGTTTTTTCTTTATCTACTATAGTTTTTATTTTATAGGCCAAAAACACGAAAAACCGTTATTTTAGGGGCCGTAATCCCTATAAGGGGTCATCTGACAACTTCAATCCTATTGAGACTTTTGTAGAGCTAAATAAACTGAACATATAAGCAAGCAACAGCTTTTCTCTATATGCTATAGTTTTCATTCTATAAGCCAAAAACATGAAAAACATCATTTTAGGGGCTGTAACCCCTATTAAGGGTCATCAGACGACTTCGATTCTATGGAGACTTTTGTAAAGCTAAATGAGCTGAACATTTAAGCAAGCAACAGCTTTTCTCTATCTGCTATAGTTTTTTTCCTATAGGCCAAAAACATGAAAAAACATCATTTTAGGGGCCGTAACCCCTGTAAGGGGTCATCTGACAACTTCGACCCTATGGAAACTTTTGTACAGCTAATTGAGCTGAACATTTAAGCAAGCAACAGCTTTTCTCTATCTGCTATAGTGTTCTTCCTATAGGCCAAAAACATGAAAAAAACATCATTTTAGGGGCCGTAACCCCTGTAAGGAGTCATCTGACAACTTCGACCCTATGGAGACTTTTGTACAGCTAAATGAGCTGAACATTTAAGCAAGCAACAGCTTCTCTCTATCTGCAATAGTTTTCATTCCATAGGCCAAAAACAGTCAGGGGACCAACTTGTAGAAGTCAGAATAGATCTTACTTGTACCAGTAAGATTCTATTTATGGTTTCTTACTCTGTAGAGTCAGATTCAATGCTGACTTCTATGGGTTAGAATGAATCTGACTTGTTAGAGTAAGAATTGTTTCTATTAAATTTGCTCCAATATTCAATGTTTTTGAAATAACATTTCTCAAAACCAATAAATCTTATTCAAATTATTTCACAAGGTCAACAATGACATCCTGCATTTAGGATGAAAGAATCATGAGCAAATAGGAAACAGATTGACTGTTAAGTTTCAATTATCATCAAAGAATTTCATAGCTAATTATCTAAGACTGTCATTTATATCCACGGTTTTGAACACCAATGTGGTTTATACTAGATAAATAATTGTTATTTAATGATTTAAGCATAATTAAAGACCATGGTGTTCACGACCGCCAAAGTAGAGAAATTTACTGCCAAAGGAGGGCAGTAAAATTTTGATTCTGACTTGTACAAGTAAGAATGATATAAAAACAAAAAATCTAAATTACAAACCCATGACTATTTTGTAAGATTTATAAATAGATCTCAGTATATAGAAAAGGAATTTAACCATAGAGAATATCTCTGGATAAGAGACTTTGATAAAAAGACATTCTAGTATATTCTACTCGTAGAAGTCAGATTGAAATTTCTAAAAATAAGGAGAAGATAACTCTAGTTTGTTTAATCTGACTTGTACAAGTAAGATTGAATCTGATCATTCTGACTTGTACAAGTCGGTCCCCTGACTGAAAAACATGTAAAAACATTATTTCAGGGGCCGTAACCCCTATAAGGGGTCATCTGACAACTTCGACCCTATGGAGACTTTTGTAGAGCTAAATGAGCTGAACATTTAAGCAAGCAACAGCTTTTCTCTATCTGCAATAGTTTTCTTTCTATAGGCCAAAAACATGAAAAAACATCATTTTAGGGGCCGTAACCCCTATAAGGGGTCATCTGACAACTTCGACCCTATGGAGACTTTTGTAGAGCTTAATAAGCTGAACATTTAAGCAAGCAACAGCTTTTCTCTATCTGCAATAGTTTTCATACTATAGGGCAAAAACATTAAAAATCGCTATTTTTCACCTTTAAGGGGCTGTAACCCCTATAAGGGGTCATCTGACAACTTTGACCAAATGGAGACTTTTGTAGAGCTTTAAACGCTGAAGCAGTAGGGTTTTTGATTTACAAGCCAAAAACAGTAGTCTGACCCCCTGGTCTATTTTTAGCAATGACGGCCATGTTTTTCGATGAATCAAAAATCCCCACATCAGTTCTGTTGGGGATACCCTAAGGTACCATCAGACCAAATTTGGTTTGAATCTGTTCAGCGGTTTCATAGGAGAAGAAGTTTGAAGAAAAGTAAACGACGACGACGACGACGACGGACGACGACGACGACGGACGCCAAGTGATGGCAATAGCTCACATGGCCTTTGGCCAGGTGAGCTAAAAAACATATTTTAAATTTTAAATAAACTACTGCTTTGAAACCTACGTACATTTTGATTGAAAATTTTAACATTAGACGCACAATCTGTAAACTTGAATTATTGCTCATAATCTTCATATAGAAAGAAAAAGATATGATAAAAATAAAACAGAGAGGTCTGAAAGAAAGTGCTTAAATTGTTCATCAGAAAAGGTAGAAGTTGAAATTAATTTTCTAATTGAATTAGAGTAGAGGGATATTTTATTTGAGGACATTTTCGCACTGTGTCCAAATTTTATTAATCTCTCTGCTGATGATAAATTTATAAAGTTAGCAATGAAAATTTACTTATATTAAAAACTTCATGAACTTGGGTCAATTAACGATTTGAATTAAGGCAAAACTGATCAACTGCTGGGGAAATACCACCATTATTATCATACATGTTTTATACTGTATATGTTTATAAGTTTTGTACAGGCTCTGATTTTGTGACAGCAAATTAATGAACACCATTATCGTTGTAATGTTTTTGTACATGTTGTATGTTTATTGTTAAATCAATGTAACATTTGGCCAGAAATGGGCACAGTCACTGATTAATAAAATTATTCTGATTCTTATTTTTATACAAGATGCATGTTCTATAATTTTCATATGGAGTTAAAACATGACATTGATAAGCCATTCAATGCCGCATTTTCTTAAAAAACGAAGGATGTAGTTTAAAATTTAGGGGGGAGAGATGTTTTCTCGACCAGCTTACTCACAGTTCAAGTTCTGTTTATCTAAATGATTTGCTCTATATCAGCATTGATCGATGCTGTATGATTCTTCATAGAAGATAATGGGATGTGATATAAATGTATGCGACCTCGTACACAAAAACAAGCGACATTTTTTTTTAAATGACCACAATGAAAAACAACCAGCAGCTTTCAACGAGGCCAGTAGGTCCAATCTTCTCCTATCAATAATCCCTTACAAAGCAAAAAAACTCAATACACAATAAAAGACAAATCAATTAGCGTTCAATTAAACAAGAGGAAACATTATACAAATGACAACAAGATTCATTTTTATTTTATTTATTGTCCTTTTTTATGATCTAATGCTTATAATGATGTTCAAGCTTAAAGTGTTTGCTACTCTCAATTCGTATATTAATAGACCTTTTCTATTGAGAGTGAGATGTTTTAAAACGCCATGAAGAATTAAAAATTATATCACAGAATTGCAATTAATTGTGTTTAAAAAAACTATTAAAAGAAAGACAATTCCATGTCCTCTCGGATACCGCATTACGTACCAATTAAAATGGGAAAGACAAGAGTATTTTATTGCCAAAATAGCAAATGCATTGTATATTTAGTTATACTAACTTTTGATTGTCCACTACATCATGTACATAAATACAAAATACAAAAATAACTACATGCAGTAATTACACAAATATACACAAGTACTGCATTTGTACTGAGCAAGACATTTTTGTGATGACATAGACCCTTTTGACCTGTTGGAAATCTTTTATTTTGGCCTATATACGCTCTGGCTTTTCTAAATAAGAAATGATTAGCTTTAGTAAGTGTTTAGTATGTGGCTTAAGAAGAGGATGTTTTGGTTTTAATTTGATGCTTTCAAACGGACTGCAAAGTTGTTCAGTAGACAGAATGATTTTGTCTGCTAAACATCGAGCTCAGAACGAACAAATACAAATACAAATACAAATATTTATTAGCACAAACTCATAGATCAGTACATGGTTAAGGCACAAAGTAATAAATGAAACATACAAATGTAATATAAATTTTTACGTTATAAACTATAGTTATAATTATATAGTGATATAATATAGCAAACAATACAGCCAATTGCAATAAGTTTTGTCAGTATGACATATATATATCATTTTCTTAGTTCAAAGCATTCGAAATAAATGCAGATGTAAGTTTTAAACCAATTTCAGATTTGGTATTTAATAAGGAGCTCAGCAGAGAATTGTTATTTATTGAGATATTTAAATTTGGGATATAACTTTTAATTTTATTGAAAAATGTATCTCTTAACTGTTTGTAGTGTTTGCAATGCAAAAGGAAGTGTTCTTCATTTTCAACTTCTTCTGCATTGCAAAATGTACATTTTCTTTCTATTATTTTTAGTTTTAGGTATCTTCCCTTCTCAATCATTAAGTTATGAGCGCTGACACGTATTTTGGAAAGAGCAGCCCTATCCTTAACTTTTTTTAAGATATCTAAATAATGGGGTCTGCATCCTTTTTTAAAGATTTTTCTTAAAAATTCTAATTTTGAAGATGTGTTGATAATTGAGTTTTGATTTTGAAGATTTTGATCATTTAACCTAATTTTTATTTGATTTAAGTAAAGTTTAAGTGAGTTTATATCATTGTTAATAAAGGAAAATCCTAAATTATTTAGTACAGTTTTCAGTTTGATAAACCAGTTGTTTGAATTGACTGAATTTTCAAAAACATTTTTTTACTAGAGAGTGGTCTGAGTCTAAGATATGTACTAAATATTTGATACTAGAGTACAAAATTTTATTTTTTATGGGAAGTCGACCTTTGCTTTGCAATGTACACCTAAAATTTCTTTTATAAATTTAATATGATTTTTTTCATATGGTTAAGTATCTTTAAAGTTGGAGAAAATTCCCCATATTTCACTGCAGTATGTGATAATGGGTAAAATAAGTGTGTCAAAGAGTTTTTCTGGTAATTTACATGGGTTATTTAAACCAATTAGCTTTTTTATTTTAAAATAAGCTCTTCTAGCTTTTTCCATGAGCATGTTAATTGCTAGATTAAAGTTGCCATTGCATTTTAATAAAATGCCTAGATAACAATACTGCGAGACTGTTTCTATATAAAAGTCATTATATTTGAATTGATTTAAATAGGTTTTACCATTCGAATTAAATACTACTACTTTAGATTTATCAACATTTACATGTAATTTCCATACTGAACAGTATTCCTGCATGGCATTTAAACAGTTTTGCAACCCTTCCCTACTGAAACATTATCTTCATTTTTATTATATCCAGTAACATTAAGACTTATGACAACGTTTACTGCTCAGTCTCTTTCAGAGTAGCAAAAACAAGTACAGATTTTTTTTTCAAAAACGCTTTTTTGTACATTTGATATCTGAACAAATCAATACTTTTGGTATCAGTAGATAAAGTTCGTCTTCCTGACAAATATCCTGACAAATATCCATGCATTTAACGATAATCTTATTCCATTTAAAAGCAATCTTATAAATATGACAATATAATGAGTTTAACAATTTTAAAAATTTAAACAATAACAATTTTAAAAATGCAGTCATGCAGTTATAACTACTTTAAAAGTGTCAACTTATTCAAAACCAAAAAAAAAAAGGAATGACCATGAAAAGAAAAAACATTTTTAAAGTATTATACATATATACTGTTAGGGGCTGGTTTAAAAATCACACTATTGATCACTAGCCGATCACCTCTCAGCTGGTGTTCGAGACCCGTTTGTATTTAACAAAAAGGGACTTCCTGTACACTACAAACTTCCAAAAGTCTGAATTGTATAGTATTTGTACTAAATCGCACTGATAAGTATTCGACCAGTCTGAAAAAGTCTGAAAAGTACTTAATTGTACTCGACCAAAGTCTGAAAATTCTTAAAAAGTTTAAAACGTACTTGACAATTTAAAATGTATTATTGTCAGTCTAAAATGTTTTCAACCTAGTCTTAATTGTATTCAACAAAGTCTGAAACGTACTTGACCTTTATCAAAACGTACTTAACTAATTAACAAGAGTTAACACTAAAGTATGTCTCGCTGCCGGCACCATCGGAATATAAAGTTATTCAATATTTGATAATACATGGTCGAGTAAAGTTGAGCACGTTTAAGACTTATTCAGAATGGTCGAGTACATTTCAGTACGGTTAAGTACAAATACTATACCATTCAGACTTTGGGTAGTTTGTAGTGGTAATATATGTGATTAGGTTTGTCAGTTACCTGTCCAAGGTCGATGGTTTCCTGCGGGTACTCCGGTTTCCTTCAATATTAAAACTAACCGCCCTGCATGGCCCAGGTGCGTCGATAAAGGGCGTAAAACAACAACAACAACACACACACACGCACATATACTGTAAACTCATTTATTTTCGTGGGTACCAATTTTCATGGTTGGTTGAAAAACGATCAGTTCGTGGATTCTTAAATACGTGGGTTTGAAGATTGCATCATACATATCAATGTTAAATAACCTTAGTGTTGGTTATCAATTTTCGTGGGTACATGTAATGGTCAACCACGAAAATGATTATCCTCGATTATTAATGAGACCCCAGTATTGACGATTATAGAGGTGTGTCACCAGGTTGAATAAACCCGAATAAAATAAAACGGTAAGGGGGATATTATTTATTGGGGATGGGGTGTTGATTCGTTTAACCAGTATAAACTGATGTCAAAGTCTATGAATATTTGTGAATTTTGATGGTAACCAAAATAAAAAGGGAAGATAAAAGAAAGAAAACGATAGCTGTCTATAAAACAAATGACAAGAGATATAATATTATAAATGTCCAATAGTGAGATCTATTAGGTTATCATTTTAGTCTTCGGAAGAAGTACTCTTGAAATGTTATATTGCAGCAAATGGCACCAAGAACAGAATTTACATAGCTAACATACGTTCACTAAATGACACCGGGCTCCTGATTGTTTTATAGCAACACAAAAAAAAATTGGTTATCTCTCAATTTTTACAAACTCAAAAGTTACAAAAAAGTATAACATTCCATATCTAATACATTCACACTGCACAATGTTTTAAATACTTATTATACTTCGTCAGAATTTATACTTGATACAAATGCAAGTCCTATAAATTTAACTAGTGAGAAAATACCTAAAGTCTCATGGATCCCGCCAATCCTCTCAACAAAAATAAAATTTAAATAAATATACACCATAAGGGAGTATGAAAGAGACTTTTGCTGTTATTAAAAGTTATCTAAAATAGATAATTTGAAAAGAATGGCCAAAAATACCCAGACTTTATGGAAAAAAGTTCTTAAAAACATGGCGCCGTTTTCAAGATATAAGCACTTAAAATATGGCGGGAAAAAACTTCTCTAGATTTTGCATAGGAATTACATATGAACATGGAAAATTCTTCTGTTTTAACATAGAAATTATAATTAGAATTGGTTAATTTTTTTAAAAGATGTTTATTAGGACCTTCTCTAACTAGTTCGGAACAAATAATAGAAAAACATGTCAGAAAATTTTTAAGGCATTTGAATGGATAAAAGCTGAGAATCCCGAAAATGTTAAATTTCTGAGGCTCGTACTCCCTTAAGTTAAGATCATGTGAAGGTTCGGCACATTTGCCCAAATTATGCACCATGCGTATATTTAGATACGTTTAATATGTGCTTGAAAATAGGGTTATGTCAGATTACTTTGCTTGAAATCTATATTCTTCTAGATCGCAGTCTTGTATTTGTTGTTCTAAATCTGACAATGTGTCTGGTTTTCGATTTACAGTTTGTAGGTTTACCAGCAGCTCTAGTTGTTCGCTAGAAAAAAATACAAAGTATATTTACAAATGTATTTATATAAATCGTGTAATAATGGTAAATAGTAATGTACACAGCATTAATAAAATAATAATCTTAATCTGCATTAGAAACAGCTGAAATTCTTCAACAAAGAAAAGTTATTCCAGAAAATGCAACTATATAATGAGAGACTATTGATAGACATTAAAATGTTAAACAGCATTAAGCAAGCACTTTTGTGAACAAATAAAAACAGACGAGGTACGAATAAACAACACAGGTACACATAAATTTTGGAATGATTAACAAGAATTTTGGTGCAATCCTTTTATAGGGGTGGTAAAGGGGGAGGGGTACTTGCACGGATGAACGACCAATAAAAATGATAATCACGATGAACGGCCTATAAAAAAAATGATAATCACGATGAACGAAAAATAAAATAGAGAAACACGATGCGCGATGAACCACCATGCTAGGCTGAACGGGAAATAAAAATTGCTCAACACGATGCACGAAAAAACACCTTTACCACCCACTTATATGTAAATAGTACCACAATTATGCGCCTTCATGATAAATAATAATGAACGAGATCAGTAAACTCAATACTCTGTATATGATCAGTGGGAAGTTTTCTTTCCTTATGATCAATGATAATTTGATAATGGTAACAAGAGTTGACACTAAAGTATGTCTCGTCTGTCGGCACCATCACATAACTCATTGAAGGTCTAGCTGGGCCTTCAGAAAAGTTAAGGTCAAGATCATGTGACAGATGACAGAATTCCATTTAACCATCACAAAAATGTCTGAAGTGTGTTATAAATACCATAGTTATTGAGAAACAATTAAAAGAGACCAACATTCACTAAGTCATTCAACCATGAAAATGGGGTCAAGGTCACATTTCATGGTGATGTCAGTTGTGTATACCATTATACCCAAATATCAGATGCCTAGCTATATATTATACTTTTCACTTATAATAACTCATTTTCCACCCAAAAACCATTTACATTCACAAAGTCACTGAACCGTGAAAATGGGGTCAGGGTCACACAACATGGTGTCAGTTGTGTAGACTGAAATCTCAAATGTCTGTATACCAAATATCAGATGCCTAGCTATTATACTTTTAACTAAATTTATTTTCCACCAAAGTTTTAATTGTCCCAAAAAAGTTCACAGAGTCACCGAACCATGGAAATTGTGTCAAGGTTGCAAGACATGGTGTCAGTTGCATAGACCGTAACTCCAGGTGTCTGTATACCAGATATCAGATACCTAGCTATTATACTTTTCACTTCATTCATTTTCCACAAAAGTCTTACAAAAAAGTCTACGCCGTCGCCGCCGTCGCAGGCGAGACAAAAATTATATTGCTTCTTATGCCATGCTCTTGTTGTATGTATTAATCGTGGTATGTTGTCACGGGTCTGCTGGTTCTGGTGTTACTCTCCAAATATAAGTTATTGATATATGACATTTGTAATACGTACATATTAAACTATATGCAACATCTGAAATTTCAACATTTACATGTATACTACTGGACCCAAAAGATTGCAATGGAAGGGGGAGGTTTGGCGCGCCTTAAAACCTGGATTAAGCCACCATTTCTTTTGAATGTCTGTACCAAGTCAGGACCATTGCGATCTTCATTTTTTTCAGTATGTCTTCCTTGTTTTGTCTTGTGTTACGGAGATTGATTCTCCAAGTTCTTGTTTCGACTGGAGTTCGCGTTGTTGATTGATATTCATTTATTTTGCGTTTCCATGTTTTACATGTTGTCCCGTTCTTGTTGGTGTTTACTGGTTTTGTCTCTGCCCTATCGAACTTTTGACATTCGGATACCCCATTGGTTCCTCTGCTTCTTTCGGTAATTTTGTTATTACCTATATTTGCATACACTAAAATAAAGACCCGTTTTGGTCGCATAAACGTACCTTCCTTTATAAAAGAAGGTGTTTCTTTCTCGTATAACAAAAAAATAACAAAGAAAAACACGACTACTTACTGTATTTTGTAAAGTGTAGACTCCTGCCTTGCTAATCTATTACGTACTGTCATCAAATTAAGTTTATGCGAGTCTAAGCTATCAGATATGTCCTGTATATTTCTGTTCATTTCGTTCGGGGGTGGGGTTTCCCATCGTTCTAAAACTTCTCTTATGTCTTTTATATGCTCACTTTCAATGTAGTGTGTTTTTCTGTGATCCTACAAAAACAACATTGTTTATTCATAAGAGTGATAAGGTAAGAAAAAATATACTACAAGTACCTTATATATGTAATCTTTTATCAAATCGGGAGTTACTTTACAGTCGATTGAGCTAAAAGGGGATACCAAATCGTTGATTAAATGAAAAACTGGAACGTGTGATTCATTGTCTGAAATCTATCTGTAGGCGTTAGTTGCTTTTACATAAGTATTGTTGATTAAACAAGAGGCTCCCAGGAGCCTGAATCGCTCACCTGGTCTTGATGTCAACCCTATGAAGAACTATGTAGAGCTAAATAAGCTGAACATTTAAGCAAGCAACAGCTTTTCTCTTCCAGCAATAGTTTTCAATTCTTTATCTGCTACAGTTTTCATTATATAAGCCAAAAACATGAAAAAATGTTAATTTAGGGGCTGTAATCCCTATAAGGAGTCATCTGACAACTTCAACCCTATGACGACTTTGGTAGAGCTAAATGAGCTGAACTTTTAAGCAAGCAACAGCTTTTCCCTATCTGCAATAGTTTTCATTCTATAGGCCAAAAACACTATTTTTCGCCTTAAAGGGGCTGTAACCCCTAAAAGGGGTCATCTGACAACTTCGACCCTATGAATTCTTTTGTAGAGCTAAATAAGCTGAACATTTAAGCAAGCAACAACTTTTCTCTATCTGCAATAATTTTCATTCTATAGGCAAAAAACACTATTTTTCGGCTTTATGGGGCTGTAACCCCTATAAGGGGTCAACTGACAACTTCGACCCTATGAATTCTTTTGTAGAGCTAAATGAGCTTAACATTTAAGCAAGCAACAGCTTTTCTCTACCTGCAATAGTTCTCATTCTACGGGCTAAAAACCACTATTTTTCGCCTTAAAGGGGCTGTAACCCCTATAAGGGATCATCTGACAACTTTGACCCTATGGAGACTCTTGTAGAGTTAAATCAGCTGAACATTTAAGCAAGCAACAGCTTTTCTCTATCTACTATAGTTTTCATTCTATGGGCCAAAAACCACTATTTTTTGCCTTAAAGGGGCTGTAACCCCTTTAAGGGGTCATCTGTCAACTTTGACCCTATGGAGACTTTTGTAGAGCTAGTGAGTGAGTGAGTTGGTGTTTTACGCCCGTGCAACGCTATACAGGTTATCTACAGGCGATGAACATGAAAAGGATGATAAAATGAACATGAAATGATGATGATAAATGAAATATGGGGTGGGGTGGGAAACACAGGAACGGTAAATTTTGAAGAACCACAGGAAAAGGGGAGAAGTGGGTAGGGTCGGAAAATTTAGCCTATGTGGTGCACTACTTGGCGGTCCACAAAGGGGTCTTTTACGTGCATGAAGCGTGGCATTCTCCACACACGTTGGCCCACTATGGTCAGCGGTCAGGGTTTCCGTATTATAGACCTGACAACCCCCGCGGACGAGGGCCACCCTATTCAGCCACCTAGGGTACACACTTGGTCGCTCTGTGGGCTGAGCACTAACCCGACGTCAGAATCCCAAGAACCTTAGTCGCCTCTTACGACAAGCTAGGCACTGCTGCGGGCCTATTCGCCACCCGGGCCCCGCACGGGATTTTGTAGAGCTAAATGGGCTGAACATTTAAGCAAGCAACAGCTTTTCTCTTTCTGCAATAGTTTTCATTCTATGGGCCAAAAACCACTATTTTTCGTCTTAAAGGGGCTGTTACCCCTTTAAGGGGTCATCTGACAACTTTGACCCTATGGAGACTTTTGTAGAGCTAAATGAGCTGAACATTTAAGCAAGCAACAGCTTTTCTCTATCTGCAATAGTTTTCATTCTATAGGCAAAAAACACTATTTTTCGCCTTTAAGGGGCTTTAACCCCTATAAGGAGTCATCTGACAACTTCGACCCTATGAAGACTTTTGTAGAGCTAAATGAGCTGAACATTTAAGCAAGCAACAGCTTTTCTCTATCTGCAATAGTTTTCTTTTTATTGGCCAAAAACATGAAAAAACATCATTTTAGGGGCTGTAACCCCTATAAGGGGTCACCTGACAACTTCGACCCTATGGAGACTTTTGTAGAGCTTAATAAGCTGAACATTTAAGCAAGCAACAGCTTTTCTCTATCTACAATAGTTTTCATTCTATAGGCCAAGAACATGCAAAAACGCTTTTTTTCACATTTAAGGGGCTGTAACCCCTATAAGGGATCATCTGACAACTTCGACCAAATGAAGACTTTTGTAGAACTTTTGATGCTGAAGCAGTAGGGTGGCATCAGATTTCATCTATCTCTTATACTTTTTGATTTACAAGCCAAAAACAGTAGTCTGACCCCCCTGGTCTATTTTAGTAACGGTTGCCATGTTTTTTGACGGATCAATAATTGAAACACAAGTTTGGTGCAGGACACCCTAAGAATCATTCATACCAAGTTTCATTAAATTCTGTTCAGTAGTTTCAGAGGAGAAGATTTTTGAAAAATTGATAACAGACGACAGACGACGACGACAGACGACGACGACGACAGACGACGACGACGGACGCCAAGTGATGGTCCAGTTGAGCTAAAAAATAATATCATTGATTTCATTTATTGCTTCTAATTTTGGTTTCTTTTACTGAATCTCATCTTAACTTTGACATTTGTTAATTGTACCATTCTACATTTAACAGATGCAATCAACTGACGAATAGTCAATAAATAGTACATAGTGTTACCTTGCACAAATACATGCTATTGAGCTCGACCCTAGCAACGATCCATGCCCTATTAACTTCAAGGCCCCTCATGGCATCATGCTGAACTTTATAAGTATCAATGACCTGGGCTATGAGCATATTCAACAAAATCACACAGCACGTGAATAAAAACATTAGCATGATAATACAGCTCATTGGTCTGAAAATAATAATAGACAATGCATGTAAAAAGATTTTTTTTACCATTTAGGGGAGCGACCATTTAATTTTCAAGGGGGGGGGGCAGTTGAAATTTAAAATTAAATGGCAGGGTTGCAAAATCCAGAAATAAAAAGGCAAGACGGTGCTTTGAATAAAAAAGTCAGGCTCGGCTTTTTCCGAACATTAAAAGGGAAGACAAAGAAAATGTCTACAGACCCCCCTAAAATCAAAAGGTTGTCCCCCCCTCGAAATTGATTTAAAAGAGGATAGAAATGAATGTATTTGTCTAGAATTAATCAATATTCATCATAAAACAGTGCTTTCTGTTCACAGATCATTTACCACTAACTCAAAAAATATCTATAAAAAAAAAACAACTGACATTTTAGATAAATTATGCATGGAAACTATACAAATTAACATATAGGTGAAAGAAGAAAGTATATAAAGGAGACATGCACCTGAAAATTAAAGTAATTAAATATCCCTAAAATGGTCTCTCGTGTTAGAAAAACTTAAATAATGTAAACCCAAGAAGGAAAATACATATGTCCAGCAGTTGGTTTTAAAAATATAATAATTAATAAAATTGGCGGGAAATCGAACTCTTCTGGATTCTCTCTTTGAATAACATTGAAACAGTTTTGACCTATTAGGCTTAGAAATAATAATTAAAACTTAAAACTGAAATTTGTTTTAGAAATAATGAAAAATAGGGGGTCAATGGGTAAATAATTCCTATGCATTTAAATAGATAAAGACAGAAGATATTTTAAAAATATTCAAAACCACAGGTTCGTATCTGCTTAAGACACAAGCATCGATATCAACCTCAGTTTTCTCTAAATGATGCTTCGACATGTTTGAAAATTACTATCAGGTTAAATACTTTCTGACTTTATATTCACCCTTTTCTTTTATACACTGTGACAAAGAAATGTCTAGAACGGTCACAGAAATACATACGAAAAATTTTAGGAGGTGCAAGACAAAATGACCAACCAAAAATGAACATCTGCTATATTTTTTTAAACTCATATTCTAGACTTTGGCTTTGATTTGAAAATAATTGAAATGATTTGATTTAGTTATTGATGATTTATTATGATAATAAATATCATAAAACAAGTAAATGGTGTGTATTCTGCATTTTTGCAAAGGGAGGATAATTTGCTTCAAAATATGCCAATTTTGGTCATTTTGTCATATGTTTTTCTATATCAGAATAACAAACTTGGAAACACCTTTTTCTTTTATTTTTTCTAAAGCATTATTAGGCCCGTATAATATCAAAAAATTACAAAATTTTATTGATCGATAGAATTTTTTATACAGACACAATTTTCCTTCAAAATTAGTAATTTTCTTTAACATTTCAATGAAAACCAACCAGACTTTGGAGTCATGTAGGTCAAAAACAAAAGGGAAAGCTTGTTGAATTAAAGTGCATGCATCCATTTACTAATTTTAAAGAAAATCCATTGACAAGAAATTTAGCGCATGTGACACTTACCTCCTTCATCAAATACACAAGAGATCAAGACAAACTCTCATAAAAAGACACCTAGACCCTAATGTGTTACAACTAGCACATGTGGTAAAGGTTAATATTTAATTAAAATAAGTTGTTACCTCAGTTCACTATATTCAATTATTCCCTCAGCTTCTGTCAAAATTCTTATTCCCAGGAATAGAATCTTCCAAAATGAACTAAAAACAAACATACTTATATCAAAAGCGGATGTGTATTTGGATTAAGCAGATACATGAAATAGGGAGATAGGAACGTAACGCTTTCCCATATTGCAAATTTCATAGAAACAAGTTTTGTAGGCACAAATTTATACATCAATATTTAACCGTTGGTTACCACAATGACAACGAACCTAACAACACTTCTTCGTTTACTTCCGCTAAGGGCGGTCCGAGTTCAGCCTCCGTTTGACATGCTCCTCTGGGTATTTTGTTTTTTGTTATTTTGTTTTTTGTCTTGTTTGTGTTATTATTGTCAACTGGGGTTTGTGTTTTTGGAACTGAAAATTATATATTTTACAGTTGAGATCTGTTCTAACATTTCTACTGCTAGGCTCTCCTGACAGTTCTAGAGCTGTTCTAACCTAGGACACCAACTGTCATAAACTGTTCTTGGGCAGAACTGTCATAAACTGCCCCCAGCCCCTGACACTTTTAGAACTGTTCTAGGCCCTGACATCATAGAACTCCTATAGCCCCTGACAGCTTATAATTAGAACTCTTCAAGTCCATGACAGTTCTGTGCCATGACAGTTCTGGGCTCCTGGTCGTTCTAAATGGCGTACTGTGTTGTTAATTTTAATGTTTTGTCAGCATTGTAAGACGCAAAGGTACCAATGGGGTATCCGAATGTCAAAGGTCCGAAAGGGCAGAGACAAAACCAGTAACCACAAACAAGAACGGGACAAAAACAGACAACATGTACATGATGTAAAACATGGAAACACAAAAATAACTGAATACTAGTATCAATCAACAACGCAAAAAAGTGTGTTTAAACATTATTAGGTTTCTGTTAAAATTGTATTCTCTGTATAGCCATGCAACTTTTGATACTTTATACAATAAACCAAAATAGTTCTGAAACTGTCAGGAGCTGTCAGGGGCTGTCAGGATTTGTAAAGAGCTTTCAAGGCTTAGAACTGTCAGGGCGCAGAACAGGTTACAGCTGTCAGGGCGTAAGACAGCTTAACACTGCCAGGGCTTAGAACAGTTCTAAATTTATTATGGGCTAGAACTGTCCAGAACTGTTCTATGACAGGACACGGCTTGTCATAAACTGTCCTAGAACTGTCAGCAGAACAGAATAAGAACATATTCCTGACAGTTTCTGACAGTTCTAAAGAGATGTTAGAACTGGCCTTAACTGTAATTCCCAATAGTTTGCTTCTTCCTTAAATCCTTATAAGTTGCTATAGATTGTTTTTTTTAGTACAAATCCAACAAACATGCAAGCATATGTGTGCTGTGTGTACTTATGTACAGTAACATAGGTCAGTATTCTATTTACATATAAAGTTAATTTTGCACTTGAAAGTCTCCTTGTAGTATTACCTCGTTTCATCATTCGAAGACATGGCATCATCGCCTCTCAAAGACAGAATGAAGGCACCACTGAAGGCTAACAAAATTACCGAAAAGACTATAGTGAACTGTATAAAATCATTGACTATAATTCTCCAAAATATTTGTGCGTAGGCACCAGTTTGTCTGTAATAAGTAAAGATTGAGATGATCAGTTCATAACGTAAAACAAACATAAAACATGTATGTGTTAATTTTGAAATTTTGTGCTTTGTAAATGATTGCTGATAGTGTAAAGGTTGGGCCAAAAAAAGTTTAACCCCGTAAACCAGAAATCTTTGAAAAAGCTTTTATTTTGACTTTTCGCTTTTATGTTTTGTATTCCGTCTTAAAGACGAGGATCTATCTCTGACTACATTAGCAGCGGATTTAAAATGCATTAATTTTTACCTTGGTTCAATCGTAAAACAGCGAGCAGCGCCTACTTGCCATGTTTCAGCACAAGGCTAGTGCCTGATTTTAATTGTGTTTTATCTTTGTAATTTGCTGCATGTTAATGTGGACTGTATCGAGAAGACTTATTCCATACCTCGTTATCTACTTCTATTTAAGCATTTAGTTTAAACGGTCCATTCTTTGATTTTGCTTCGAATAGCAATGTGTCTGAAAGACACGTAAAGAGTTAAAATAGAATTAAAACCAGGTATTGTCTCACACCCACTTATCTAACATTTTTAAATACAAATGACAACAAAGTTCCAGACAATAAATTTTGCTACGCCTGACGCGCGTTTCGTCTATTCAAGACTCATCAGAGGCGCTCTACCAAAAATATTGAAAATGCCAAACACTGTATGAATATGAAGAGCATAGAACAGTATAACCAAAAATACCAAACTGGGGAACCAAATTATTACTAAGATATTCAACCTACATGTATGTCTGGGGTAGGAAGAACCTTAGGGTTTAGACAATTTTGAAATTTAGACGGATAATTTAAAGCTTTGATGTATTCTCCAACTCAAAAATGAAATGTACAAATGCTAGTACCAGGCAAGGATCAAATTCCATATGCAACTATCAGTGAGGTCTGATTCTTATAATGATATATTTTTTGTTTAAATATTAAGTGAGAAACAAAAACAAAAACACATATCATTTTAAAAATCAGACAATAAGATTAATATACTGCAAATTCATTTTTAGTGGTTTGATGAAAAAAAGTTCGTACATTCTTAAATTTGTGGTTTTGATGTCTTCAGCATACAAGCCAATGTTATATTCCCTTTTCGTTGGGTATCAGAATTCGTGGATGAAGGCCACCCACGAAAACCACGAAAATTTATACCGACACCACGAATAAAAATGAAACCACAATACCTGATAACTGAAGCATATTTGAATATACGAAGTGTCCAAAGCAGAAAAGCCACGGCAGCCACTGGCCATTGTTCATTTAGTTTAGAAATCCTTAGTGGGATAACGACAAGGATCAAGATGGCGGAAGAAAGATCTAACCAATTAAATGCGTCGTGCCAATACTCTAATCTATGTCTGTAAAACATAAACAAATAAATAAACAACAATTTACAAAAGCTTAAATTGCATGTTTTTGTTAACAAATATTTCTTATAGCAATCAGTTCCATCTTTGCTAAAACGGGTTCGAATTTTAGAACTGGATCGAGCTTGAAGCAAAGAACATTATTTATTCTGCGTCACAACAACAGTATGCAATACAGTGATTTGGGGTGTTTATCTAAAGTTACAACTGATCTTTGTCTATAATATCAATTCAATTCGTACATTTATATTTGATGACATACCATGCATTAGAACATCGCAATATTTTGTTCCATTAAATTCAGCTTGCAGTAATAAAATGCGTTCTCATCTAATTTTTAAAATTCTCATGCACATTTTTAAGCTTTTTTCGATCAATTCTTGCCAAAATTGCTTAGATGAGCAAAAAATCAAGACACACTTTTTTGAATAAAATTGTAATTTTGTTTCCAGATGTACCTTTTTTGCCTACCAAAAAGTACGATGACTTAGCATTTGTTTTGACATTGTATGCAAAAGTGATGTGTTTTAGTGGCTAAAAAATATTGAGGACACGATTTGTGTAAATGAAACCCGAGTCAGCATTTTTCGTAATTTTCTATGCAGATTTGAAAGTAATAGTTATATTTTTTTATTTTCAAGTCCGTATGTTAGCATTCCGACCAGGTGTATGCAGAATCATTTTAAATATGTTGAAACTTTGTTTTACATGTCCGTATGCTAGCATTCCAACCTGGTGTATACAGAATCTTTTCAAATATGTTGAAATTTTGTTTCTCAGGTCTGTATGAAAGCATTTCGACCTGGTGTATTCAGAATCCTTTTAAATTTGTTGAAATTTTGTTTCTCAGGTCCATATGCCTGCATTCCAACCTGGTGTGTGCAGAATCCTTTTGATTATGTTGAAATTTGGTTTCCTAGGTCCGTATGCTAGCATTCAGACCTGGTGTATGCATAATCCTTTTAAATATGTTGAAATTTTTTTTCCCAGGTCTGTATGCTAGCATTCCGACCTTGTGTATGTAGAATCCTCTTAAAGACATTTAACTTTTGTTTGTCAGGTCCAAATGCTAGCATTCCGACCTTGCGTATGCTGAATCACACGAAAACAGTTTATGTCTGGTCTCTACATATGTAGCATTCCAACATTGTACACACAGAAGTACATGTACGTGATATTGTTTTAGGCGTGTGTAAAATCATGAGAGAACTTGCATGTAGATCATTTTCAACATTTATATACTAGTATACAGTAAGGAACTCTAGATCTTTAAATGATAAGTGAATAGCTTACATATATACGGACTCAATTATCTACTAGTATTTGACGTGGGACAGCAAAGTTTCAACATGCATAAGGAAGTCTGAACCACCTAGAGTAACCAATGCCAGTGGTCCTTTTTTAAGATGAATGGATGTAGATGAGTTTGTTAGAACATAAAACAATATTCAATTTAAAGCAACGAGATAGCGTTTTTGGTACCTGAACCTAGCAATAAATTTTACTCTTTTTTAAATTTCACAAAAACTCTTACTTTAAATAGGGTAAAATAAAGAAAATACCAAAACTACCGAACTGGCATGGGATAAACAATCTGAAATGTCGAAGACGAAAAGACAATGCATGGCAAAGACACGACGGAGAAATTGAAGCTCGCAATGGTCCTGACATTTCAAAAGAAATGGTATATTCACAAACGTTTATGGCTTTAGAACCTCCCTTTTTTATTGAGATTGTATATATTAGTGTCTGTCTCAGTCTGGAAGTATAGCATTAGTGAGATTGAGGGATACACAAAGTTAGTATATAACACGTTTGACACACACTACCATTTACAAAGAAACTATTTAGAGTTTGCAACGATTTATTCTAACGGTACGAAAGTCGATCATTAATGTTAAAAATATTACTGGTTGAGATTTTTTTTTAAAAATAACAAACTTAGTGTCCACAAATGGATGTTAGATAAATTCAGAATATGGAATCACCAAATGCAAATACAAATGCTTGCTACATGTTCAGACACGTGATCCTTCTATTTTCTTAATATTGATAAGACGTCTGTGCTACAAAAGTCTTCCCACTTTTAATACTTGGATTATAATTAAGTGCAGTCTTTTTAAAATCTTGGAAGAGCGGCTTCTATCCATGGATTCCTATACGATATCATTTCGCTTCTTTTCTTTTTTAACCAATGAATATATATGGCAGGTGAATGACATAGCTTGGCGTTGTAGTCGCATACGGACTGAAATGAAAAGGGAAAAAACATGATTATAATTTCCACAGTAGGCAGTATGAATATTTGCAAACGCTCCTATCATAGTGTAAAAGCTGTGATTACATAACAAACAAATAATACAATCGCATATTTTGGTTTAAAATAAATGTACAAATTTCTTACTTATATTAAATATAGATAATTTTTATGCTTTCTATGACAGAAATATTCCCAGACGACGTTGACATCGTATAATAATTTTTTTTTAATAATCTGTGTCAAGTTGGAGTACTTTACATCTTTCACATTAAAATTAAAACATTTTTATAATAACCAACTAATAAGATTATAAGTCTTTCCAAAATATAAAGCGATTTTACATTTTCAAATTAACATTTCCTTCTCTTCGACAAGGGACAAGCCTGACTAGCTCTCCTGACTTAGGCACGGACCATTTGATTTTCTGGGGGGGGGGGCCTGGGATTTTTTTGAAAAAAAATTCCCGGCCCTGATTTTTGTAAAAAAAAAATAATCTGACCAGCACCTAGGTTGAAAAAAATAATCTGGTTTCAATCTTGCCAATTGAAAAAAAATAATCTTGCCAACAAAATTTCCTTGCTTAATATGTGTGTGAAAAAAATAATCTGGCCCGCAAAGCGGGCAAAAAAATTTTCCCGGCTCAAGGTAAAATCCCAGGCCCCCCCCCCCCCCGAAAATCAAATGGTCCGTGCCTTAAGTGTCTGAAGAATGGGCTATCTATTTGACATTGAAAGGATCACAAGATTAATAAGGGGTCATCTGATAATATGGTTTAACCTATCAGGGCAATAGCTTAACTATTACCGTACAATTCTACTCTTTTATAATTGTCATAGGCTGAAAAGCAAAGTAGTGGGGTGACCATTTGTTGATTCCTTCTCTTTGCGGTGTTATGCAATTTGGTCAGCTGGTTGGAATCCAGATTAATTTGTCCAAAATATAAAAAAAAATACTTTCAAGTGTAAATAATGAAAGAAGAATCCGGACAGAATTATTATTTATCGTACCGAAGTTAATGTGTCACAAATGAAATGACCAAAAACTGCTGGCACCGATGCCCCCCCCCCCAAATCCAAACGAATGTTACATGGTAACGAAACTAAAAAGAAATATACGCTTACCCGCAAGATTGTTGTCAACGAGTGTTGTCAGACAGGACAGCATTGAATACAGGTACCCATGCACGCTTTTCTTGTGTGGTCAGAGTGGAAGACGGTCAACCAGCTGCTCGTGCTCCACGTGCTGCCACCCGGCCGATTACATATAACACGAGTTTTCAAAATATAGTGCAAATTCTTCTCAAACTATCAAACTCTTTGTATATTAGGAAATTAACGTTAAAGAGATCAAGAAAATTGTTTTTGTTGTTCTTAAATGACTTGATAAAATAGTGCGTAGAAATTCAACGAACTACATGTAGATCTATTATTTACATTACACCATTAGCACTTCAAGTCACTTCATCAATGTTTACAAACACGGAAGAGTGTTTTGAAAAAGGATGGATTTTGTAACCGATTATTCAGCACCGTACAACGTATGAAGTCAAAATGTAAGTAATATTATGAATTAACTTTTGATGCTGTCCTACTGATGCCAATACACGTCATTGTGAAACATAAATATAACTTTTTACTGGACACCATATCCTTGTAATATTTACAACCTTGACATCGGGTCAGTGTACTTTTAATTGACACCTGTAACATGTTTCTGTGTGGTTTTTTTTGTGTGTGTGAAGTAATTGCAACATACACACGTTATTTATAATAAAATAAAATCCTGGACCCAAACGCCTGTGATTGCAACAAGCAGATTATTTTAGGATTTTATGTTGAACTAAATATGATAAAAAATGCCTTTACCAATTATAGTTTCGTGTTTGACAAATTCAAATCACGGGGGTGGAGGTAACTTCCATTAAATTTATAAAGGTAGGTACATATGTGCAGCTCTAAAGTTTTGCCTTTTCGGCTGCTCAATATGTGAACAGGTGGAAATTTCAGATGTTGCATATATGATAAGGTTTACTTTTCACAAATGTCATATATATCAATAGAAACAGAGTGACCGAGCATCCACGCTTCGCCTCCTTATAACCCTAAACTGTGCACGCATGTGATAACTTTTACCATTCAAACTTTTAATTCAAAAGAATATCTAAAAAAAAAACATGTCAAGTTTAAGCATATTCTGTGTAATTTCAAATGCATTAAAAATATATGAATGGGTGTCTTTTTTAAGCAGGCCAATATTATGAAAATGGTGGATATAAAATTTCTGGGCCGCCATCGAATTACCCCCCCCCCCCCCGTATTCAAATAAAATTTGGTTCTCTTTTCACAAATTGGGTTATTATGCTGTTAATCGCAAAATATGCATGTGTAACTTGTAACAATATAAAAAAGGAAATGTAGTTTTTAATTCATAATTTCTCGAAAGTTCTTCTGATTTCCTTTTAAATTTTAAAAGGTTTTCACTGTGACTATGCGAAATTCAAAGTAAAAATGATGAAAAATTGCCAACGTACAGGTTACATTAGGGACAGACCATTTAACTTGAGAGGGAGGCTCGGTTTTCTGTTTTGGTCAGAAAATTTTGTTTCCGCGCGATATTTATTTTTCGAAGGCATTGTGACAACCGTTATTGTAATAACAACCGTTATTGTAATAAAAATTTTAATATGAATTAAAAGTGTTTTTTTTTATTTTACGCGAAGGAATTAATTGTAATTAAGATGTTATCACAAAAAATAATTGCATATTTTAACTAATTATGAAAATAATTAACATTTAAAAACAGTTTATTACAATAACAGTTGTTATCACAATAACGGTTGGCATGCTCAACCGTTATTGTAATAAACTTTTTTAAATCGTAAAATTTAAATTTTTGAATTAATTTTACTTCTTAGTTGAAGCCAAATATATTTCTGGATTGCTAAATACCGATGTCAGTTGTAATTATTACTATTAAAACCAAGAAATGTCTTTGAAGTTTTTTATTACAATAACGGTTGACGGCCGAAATCCCTATTGTAACAACAACCGTTATGGTAACAAACTTTTTCAATCAATCTTATTTCGTCTTCACAACATCTTAAATGACTAATAGTCGCTGAAAATTGGTATTTTAGTTTTAAACAGTTATTTTCTATATTTTCGAACAAATTTCAGAAATAAAGATTTTTACTTACAATTTTGGCTAAGGGTCCGAAATGTTCTGAAAATATGAATATATTGTCTGAAATGGATATAGATGATCCACTAGTACTTGAATATACTAATCAATTCATATTTATGTCATTCGAGTCACTTTTTAACAAAATATGTCTTTGAAGTTTTTATTACAATAACGGTTGACGGCCGAAATCCTTATTGTAACAACAACCGTTATGGTAATAAACATTTTTATTCAATGTAATTTTGTCTTTAAAACATCCTAAATGACTTATAGTCACGGATAATCGGCATTATAGTTTTTTTTTAAACAGTTTTCCTGTATTTTCGAACCAATTTAAGAAATTACGATTTTTTTCTTACAATTTTGACATAGTGTCCGATATATTCTGAAAAGAATAAATATATTATCTGAGAAGGATAAAGATGATCTACTAGTACTTCAATATACTAACTGGTTCATATTTAAGACATTTTGAGTCACTTCTTAACGAAATATGTGTTTAAAGGTTTTATTACAATAACGGTTGACGGCCGAAATCCTTATTGTAACAACAACCGTTATGGTAATAAACTTTTTTAATCAATCTTATTTTGTCTTTAAAACATCTTAAGTGATTTATAGTCACGGAAATCGGCATTATAGTCTTTTTAAACAGTTTTCCTTTATTTTCGAACCAATTTAAGAAGTTACGATTTTTTTCTTACAATTTTGACTTAGTGTCCGATATATTCTGAAAAGAATAAATATATTATCTGAGAAGGATAAAGATGATCTACTAGTACTTCAATATACTAACTGGTTCATATTTAAGACATTTTGAGTCACTTCTTAACGAAATATGTCTTTAAAGTTTTTATTACAATAACGGTTGACGACCGAAATCCTTATTGTAACAACAACCGTTATGGTAATAAACTTTTAAAATTAATCTCATTTTGTCTTTAAAACATCCTAAATGACTTATAGTCACGGAAAACCGGCATCTTAGTCTTTTTAAACAGTTTTCTTTTATTTTCGGAACCAATTTAAGAAATTAAGATTTTTTCTTACAATTTTGGCTAAGTGTCCGATATATTTTGAAAATACGAATATATTGTCTGAAATGGATATATATGATCTACTAGTACATGAATATACTAATTGATTCATATTTAAGACATTTTGAGTCACTTCTTAACAAAATATGTCTTTGAAGGTTTTATAACAATAACGGTTGACGGCCGAAATCCATATTGTAACAACAACCGTTATGGTAACAAACTTTTTTAATCAATCTTGTTTTCTCTTTA
This sequence comes from Arcuatula senhousia, assembly GCA_963971305.1. NCBI lineage: Eukaryota > Metazoa > Mollusca > Bivalvia > Mytilida > Mytilidae > Arcuatula > Arcuatula senhousia. The sequence continues at coordinate 107,187 of CAXARO010001506.1, forward strand.
AACATCCTAAATGACACATAGTCGCCGAAAATTGGTATTTCAGTGAATTTAAACAGTTATTTTCAAACAAATTTCAGAAATTAAGATTTTTTCTTACAATTTTGGTTGAGTGTCCGATATGTTCTGAAAATATGAATATATTGTCTGAAATGGATATAGATGATCTAGTAGTACTTGAATATATTAATTCATTCATATTTTAGTCTTTTTGAGTCACTTCTTAACAAAATATGTCTTTGAAGGTTTTATTACAATAACGGTTGACGACCGAAATCCTTATTGTAACAACAACCGTTATGGTAATAAACATTTTTAGTGTCCGATATATTTTGAAAATTCGAATTTATTGTCTGAAATGGATAAAGATGATCTACTAGTACTTGAATATACTAATTCATTCAAATTTAAGTCATTTTGAGTCACTTCTTAACAAAATATGTCTTTGAAGTTTTTATAACAATAACGGTTGACGACCGAAATCCTTATTGTAACAACAACCGTTATGGTAATAAACATTTTTATTCAATGTTATTTTGTCTTTAAAACATCCTAAATGACTTATAGTCACGAAAAATCTGCATTTAAGTCTCCTTTTTTTCGAACCAATTTACGAAATTAAGATTTTTTTCTTACAATTTTGACTAAGTGTCCGATATATTTTGAAAATACGAATATTTTGTCTGAAATTGATATATATGATCTACTAGTACATGAATATACTAATTCATTCATATTTAAGTCATTTTGAGTCACTTCTTAACAAAATATGTCTTTGAAGTTTTTATTACAATAACGGTTGACGACCGAAACCCTTATTGTAACAACAACCGTTATGGTAATAAACTTTTTTAATCAATCTTATTTTGTCTTTAAAACATCCTAAATGACTTATAGTCACGGAAAATCTGCATTTTAGTCTTTTTAAACAGTTTTCTTTTATTTTCGAAAGAATTTAAGAAATTAAGATTTTTTTTCTTACAATTTAGACTAAGTGTCCGATATATTTTGAAAATACGAATATATTGTCTGAAATGGATATAGATCACTTTTGTTCTCAATCAAAATTAAAAAATATGTCACCCTTTTTGAGTTATTAGTTTAAACAAGGAACAGAAAAGTATCTTAATCTGCAATAGGTATATTTTCAATGGGTTATAAACATGACAAAACCGCTATTTTTGACTTTGAAAGAGTCGTAGTCTCAGTAGGTGCCCTCTGGCCAATTATCTATGCTCATCATTTTCATAAAGTGCTTTACTTTTAAAACTAGCTAGCCTAAATTTTAGGTACAGGTGATCTAAAACATCTTTATGCTGCATTCTTATACCTTAAGAATTAGACAAATCATGCGTGAATGACATTCATTTAGATCGCAATGGAAGGGAGAGGTTTGGCCGGTATGTCTTCCTTGTTTTGTCTTTTTTCATGGACATTTGAGATTGATCCCCCAAGTTCGGTTAGTTTGTTATTACCTCAATTTAATTATGGGAAAGTGGAGTTCAAGGTAATACTTTGGTGCCGATCGTAGTCATTATGTGCACATTATGTCAATTTAATATGCATAGAATAAAGACCATGTTAATTAAAGATTGCTTAATGAAACAACATCTAAAGCAAAGTAAATCATAAGAATGATTTTTGTGACATTGAGTCTGAGTATTTAAGTAAGAATACGGAATTAAGTAGGGTTGCATTTAATTTCATACCCCTTCTCCGTTCTTATGAATGAAAAAAATTATTAGGGAAAGACCATATAGTCAATTTCAAAGTAAAAACTTTTAGCTTAACTTAAAAGATGGTCCTTTCTGATTTGACGTGACTTAATAAAAGTTCTGTTTCACGCATAAAACAGATTGATATGTGCGCTAGTTGATCTACATGTAGATGCACAAAATTGCTATACATCATTTAGTACTATAAGATAAATAAAGGCAATATGCAAATATAAGACCTCTTCAAATGATAGTTTTTAATGAATTTCTATTTTTTTTTTTTTCTGAATTTTATATTCCATCTGGCGGCCATCTTGAAAATGGTCGCCATTTTGACTTTTCAAATGGATCCATAGCTAATATTGATAAGTATGCTTTTTTCCACCAATATGCCTTATTTCATGCTTTTACTATATTTTTTTTCATTTGTTTCACAAATCGACTGGACTATAAGCTACAGATGGGTTCGCACATAAACTATGCGACAGTTAACATAAAGTTAACTTTTCGAATGCTCTCCATGTCTACTCATGTCTACTTTAGCAGACATTCACGTTAACTTGCATTTACTCATGACTGGTCAAAGATTTGCGACAGCTTTTTTTACTTGTAATAACCAGACGCAAAGTCGTGACCGGTTTAACCAGACCAGACATTTCAACAGGTCTGCTCAAACCGGATAAATCGGTTTAATAAAAAAAACTTAATTGCATTTAAAAAGCAATATCGACGACAGCTTGGGTGGTAGAACATGAACTTTGTACTGTTTAAGCTTTAGCATCAGTTTAAATAGCAGACTTGTCACGAAGTTAATTTGACCAGATCTGTCAAAAGAACGAGACTGCTCTTAAAAGCAGACCTTTAATTTTGACTGCTTTACTTGGAAGTTAACTTGGAACCAGTCTTGCGTCTGTACAAAACGTAGCATATCCAGTTACAAATGAACTTGAAGTTAACAAGTATAGTACAAGTGAATCATCTTTATCCATTTTACATCATTTCGTCATCCTTCTAAGATGTAATCCATACTTTGCAAAAAATGCAAGGAATTGTTTAAAATGACTGAAATACCGATTGTCCATGCCTATTTGTCATTTTGGATGATTGGAAGACGAAATACGTTTGATTCAAAAAGTTTATTACCATAACGGTTGTTGTTACAGTAAGGATTTCGGTCGTCAACCGTTATTTAAAAACAAATTCAAAGGTGAAATTTTGTTTAGCAGTGACTCAAAATGGGTTACATATGAATTAATTAGTACACTTAAATTCTCATAGAACATCTATATCCATTGCAGATTATATTTTTACATTTTCAGAATATATCTGACGCTTAGCCAAAATTGTAACACAAATTCTAGTTTTTTTTTCAAATTAGTTAGAAAATAAAGGAAAATTGTTGAAAGTAAATGAAATTTAAATTTTCCATGACATTTAGGATGATTTAAGACGAAATAAGATTGATTGAAAAAGTTTATTACCATAACGGTTGTTGTTACAATAAGGATTTCGGCCGTCAACCGTTATTGTAATAAAAATTTCATAGACATATTTTGTTTAGAAGTGACTAAAAATAACTTAAATATGAATGGATTAGTATATTGAAGTACAAGTAGATCATCTATATCCATTTCAGACAATATATTAATAATAATTTGGTTCCCCAGTTTGGTATTTTTGGTTATACTGTTCTATGCTCTTCATATTCATACAGTGTTTGGCATTTTCAATATTTTGGTAGAGCGCCTCTGATGAGTCTTGGATAGACGAAACGCGCGTCAGGCGTAGCAAAATTTATTGTCTGGAACTTTGTTGTCATTTGTATTTCGAACACACGTGAAGGTTGGCACTGCTGGTGGAGTTTAAATTCCCCGAGGTTAGCCCGCTCCGGCACCAACACTTTTGAGTTGGAGAATACATCAAAGCTTTAAATTATCCGTCTAAATTTCAAAATTGTCTAAACCCTAAGGTTCTTCCTACCCCAGACATAGGTTGAATATCTTAGTAATAATTTGGTTCCCCAGTTTGGTATTTTTGGTTATACTGTTCTATGCTCTTCATATTCATACAGTGTTTGGCATTTTCAATATTTTGGTAGAGCGCCTCTGATGAGTCTTGGATAGACGAAACGCGCGTCAGGCGTAGCAAAATTTATTGTCTGGAACTTTGTTGTCATTTGTATTTCGAACACACGTGAAGGTTGGCACTGCTGGTGGAGTTTAAATTCCCCGAGGTTAGCCCGCTCCGGCACCAACACTTTTGAGTTGGAGAATACATCAAAGCTTTAATTATCCGTCTAAATTTCAAAATTGTCTAAACCCTAAGGTTCTTCCTACCCCAGACATAGGTTGAATATCTTAGTAATAATTTGGTTCCCCAGTTTGGTATTTTTGGTTATACTGTTCTATGCTCTTCATATTCATACAGTGTTTGGCATTTTCAATATTTTGGTAGAGCGCCTCTGATGAGTCTTGGATAGACGAAACGCGCGTCAGGCGTAGCAAAATTTATTGTCTGGAACTTTGTTGTCATTTGTATTTCGTATTTTCAGAATATATCGGACACTAAGTCAAAATTGTAAGAAAAAAATCGTAATTTCTTAAATTGGTTCGACAATAAAGGAAAACTGTTTAAAAAGACTATAATGCCGATTTTCCGTGACTATAAATCATTTAAGATGTTTTAAAGACAAAATAAGATTGATTTTAAAAAGTTTATTACCATAACGGTTGTTGTTACCATAGAGTTTCGTTCGTCAACCGTTATTGTAATAAAAACTTCAAAGACATATTTTGTTAAGAAGTGACTCAAAATGACTTAAATATGAATGAATTAGAATATTCATGTACTAGTAGATCATATATATCCATTTCAGAAAATATATTCGTAATTTCAAAATATATCCGACACTTAGTATTAATTGTAAGAAAAAAATCTTAATTTCTTAAATTGGTTCGAAAATAAAGGAATACTGTTTAAAAAGACTAAAATGCAGATTTTCCGTGACTATAAGTCATTTAGGATGTTTTAAAGACAAAGTAAGATTGATTAAACAAGTTTATTACCATAACGGTTGTTGTTACCATAGAGTTTCGTTCGTCAACCGTTATTGTAATAAAAACTTCAAAAACATATTTTGTTAAGAAGTGACTCAAAATGACTTAAATATGAATGAATTAGTATACTCAAGTACTAGTAGATCATCTATATCTATTTCAGACAATATATTCGTTTTTTCAAAATATATCGGACACTTAGTCAAAATTGTATGAAAAAAATTTTAATTTCTTAAATTGGTTCGAAAATAAAGGAAAACTGTTTAAAAAGACTAAAATGCAGATTTTCCGTGACTATAAGTCATTTAGGATGTTTTAAAGACAAAGTAAGATTGATTAAACAAGTTTATTACCATAACGGTTGTTGTTACCATAGAGTTTCGTTCGTCAACCGTTATTGTAATAAAAACTTCAAAGACATATTTTGTTAAGAAGTGACTCAAAATGACTTAAATATGAATGAATTAGAATATTCATGTACTAGTAGATCATATATATCCATTTCAGAAAATATATTCGTAATTTCAAAATATATCGGACACTTAGTATTAATTGTAAGAAAAAAATCTTAATTTCTTAAATTGGTTCGAAAATAAAGGAATACTGTTTAAAAAGACTAAAATGCAGATTTTCCGTGACTATAAGTCATTTAGGATGTTTTAAAGACAAAGTAAGATTGATTAAACAAGTTTATTACCATAACGGTTGTTGTTACCATAGAGTTTCGTTCGTCAACCGTTATTGTAATAAAAACTTCAAAAACATATTTTGTTAAGAAGTGACTCAAAATGACTTAAATATGAATGAATTAGTATACTCAAGTACTAGTAGATCATCTATATCTATTTCAGACAATATATTCGTTTTTTCAAAATATATCAGACACTTAGTCAAAATTGTATGAAAAAAATTTTAATTTCTTAAATTGGTTCGAAAATAAAGGAAAACTGTTTAAAAAGACTAAAATGCAGATTTTCCGTGACTATAAGTCATTTAGGATGTTTTAAAGACAAAGTAAGATTGATTAAACAAGTTTATTACCATAACGGTTGTTGTTACCATAGAGTTTCGTTCGTCAACCGTTATTGTAATAAAAACTTCAAAGACATATTTTGTTAAGAAGTGACTCAAAATGACTTAAATATGAATGAATTAGAATATTCATGTACTAGTAGATCATATATATCCATTTCAGAAAATATATTCGTAATTTCAAAATATATCGGACACTTAGTATTAATTGTAAGAAAAAAATCTTAATTTCTTAAATTGGTTCGAAAATAAAGGAATACTGTTTAAAAAGACTAAAATGCAGATTTTCCGTGACTATAAGTCATTTAGGATGTTTTAAAGACAAAGTAAGATTGATTAAACAAGTTTATTACCATAACGGTTGTTGTTACCATAGAGTTTCGTTCGTCAACCGTTATTGTAATAAAAACTTCAAAAACATATTTTGTTAAGAAGTGACTCAAAATGACTTAAATATGAATGAATTAGTATACTCAAGTACTAGTAGATCATCTATATCTATTTCAGACAATATATTCGTTTTTTCAAAATATATCGGACACTTAGTCAAAATTGTATGAAAAAAATTTTAATTTCTTAAATTGGTTCGAAAATAAAGGAAAACTGTTTAAAAAGACTAAAATGCAGATTTTCCGTGACTATAAGTCATTTAGGATGTTTTAAAGACAAAGTAAGATTGATTAAACAAGTTTATTACCATAACGGTTGTTGTTACCATAGAGTTTCGTTCGTCAACCGTTATTGTAATAAAAACTTCAAAGACATATTTTGTTAAGAAGTGACTCAAAATGACTTAAATATGAATGAATTAGAATATTCATGTACTAGTAGATCATATATATCCATTTCAGAAAATATATTCGTAATTTCAAAATATATCCGACACTTAGTCAAAATTGTAAGAAAAAAATCTTAATTTCTTAAATTGGTTCGAAAATAAAGGACAACTGTTTAAAATGACTAAAATTCAGATTTTCAGTGACTATAAGTCATTTAGGATGATTTAAAGACAAAATAAGATTGATTAAAAAAGTTTATTACCAAAACGGTTGTTGTTCCGATAAGGATTTCGGTCGTCAACCGTTATTGTAATAAAAACTTCAAAGACATACTTTGTTAAGAAGTGACTCAAAATGACTTAAATATGAATGAATTAGTATATTCATGTACTAGTAGATCATATCTATCCATTTCAGACAATATATTCGTATTTTCAAAATATATCGGACTCTTAGTCAAAATTGTAAGAAAAAAATCTTAATTTCTTAAATTGGTTCGAAAATAAAGGAAAACTGTTTAAAAAGACTAACATGCGGATTTTCCGTGACTATAAGTCATTTAGGATGTTTTAAAGACAAAGTAAGATTGATTAAACAAGTTTATTACCATAACGGTTGTTGTTACCATAGAGTTTCGTTCGTCAACCGTTATTGTAATAAAAACTTCAAAGACATATTTTGTTAAGAAGTGACTCAAAATGACTTAAATATGAACGAATTAGTATATTCAAGTACTAGTAGATCATCTATATCCATTTCAGACAATATATTCGTATTTTCAAAATATATCGGACACTTAGTCAAAATTGTAAGAAAAAAATCCTAATTTCTACAATTGGTTCGAAAATAAAGGAAAACTGTTTAAAAGGACTAAAATGCAGATTTTCCGTGACTATAAGTCATTTAGGATGTTTTAAAAACAAAAATAGATTAATTAAAAAAGTTTATTACCATAACGGTTGTCGTTACAATAAGGATTTCGGTCGTCAACCGTTATTGTAATAAAAACTTCAAAGACATATTTTGTTAAGAAGTGACTCAAAATGACTTTAATTTGAATCAATTAGTATATTCAAATTCTAGTAGATCATCTATATCCTTTTCAGACAATATATTCATATTTTCAGAATATATTGGACACTTAGCCAAAATTAAAAGAAAAAATCTTAATTTCTGAAATTAGTTCGAAAATATAAAAATTACTATTTTAAATGAATGAAATACAAATTTTCCGCGACTATTAGTCATTTAGGATGTTTTAAAGACGAAATAAGATTAATTGAAAAAGTTTTATTACCATAACGGTTGTTGTAACAATAAGAATTTCGGTCGTCAACCGTTATTGTAATAAAACCTTCAAAGATGAATTTTGTTTAGAAGTGTCTCAAAATAACTTAAATATTGAATAAAATATGTTTAAATCAAATCAATAACTTAAATATGAATCAATTAGTATATTCAAGTACCAGTAGATCATCTATATCCTTTTCAGACAATATATTCATATTTTCAGAATATATGGGACACTTAGCCCAAATTGTAAGAAAAAATATTAATTTCTGAAATTAGTTCGAAAATATAAAAATTACTGTTTAAAAAGACTGTAATACAAATTTTCCGCGACTATAAGTCATTTAGGATGTTTTGAAGACGAAATAAGATTGATTTAAAAAGTTTATTACCATAACGGTTGTTGTTACAATAAGGATTTTGGTCGTCAACCGTTATTGTAATAAAAACTTCCAAGACATATTTTGTTTAGAAGTGACTCAAAATGACTTGAATATGAATCAATTAGTATATTCAAGTACTAGTAGTTCATCTATATCAATTTCAGACAATATATTCATATTTTCAGAATATATGGGACACTTAGCCAAAATTGTAAGAAAATCTTAATTACTGAAATTAGTTCGAAAATAAAGAAAAAAACTGTTTAAACTGACTGAAATAGCAATTTTCCGCAACTATTAGTCATTTTGGATGATTGAAAGACGAAATTAGGTTGATTGAAAAAGTTTATTACCAAAACTGTTGTTCTAACAATAAGGATTTAGGTCGTCAACCGTTATTGTGATAAAAAATCAAAGTCATTCCTTTGGGTAAAATAGTAATAATAACAACTGATATCGGTATTAAGCAATCATGAAATATATTTTGACTTCAACTAAGAAGTTAAATTTATTCAAAAAATGTAATTTTTCGATATAAAAAGTTTATTACAATAACGGTTGAGCATGCCAACCGTTATTGTGATAACAACTGTTATTGTAATAAACTGTTTTTAAATGTTAATTTTTTTCATAATTAGTTAAAATATGGAATTATTTTTGGTGATAATGTCTTAGTTACAATTAATTCCTTCACGTAAAATAAAAAAATCCACTTTTAATTCATATAACAAAATTTATTACAATAACGGTTTTTATTACAATAACGGTTGTTACAAGGCATTGTTACAGAATATTTTTTCATTATTAGCATTATTCTATATGGCAAAAAATCCTTCTTCAGAATTTTTTTTCTTACCCTGAGCTGCCAAAATATTTTTTTCATTAAAAATTATTTTCAGAATATATTTAGGAAAAAAGCCCCCCTTTCAAGTTAAATGGTCGGTCTCTTCCGTAAAAGGCGCTTGAGAAACAATAATTTTACGTAATTTTTTAACTTCAAGTATTAAAACAGTAAAATTACTAATATTATATTCTTTTCTGTTACCGAAAGACGCAGTCACAGTTGTTGCTTTAAATGATTTTGACACCTTGACTAGAAAAAGTGATTTAAAATAAATTTCAGAAACTTTCTAACGATTTGAAATACGAAATATAGATGCTCCCGGCGATAATTCACTTGTTAATTATATCTAGAGTACAGATGACTTTTCTGATCATGAAGACACATACATGTAGATACACTGTAAGGAGATTCGGGCACCGTGCAGAACATCAATATTTATTGAACGCATTCAAGACGAACTACGTTTGTGGAGTCAACTTTGTGCGCGACGTCTTAATAATTTTACTTTTTCATGAATATTTACTTATGTTTCTATGAAAATAATTTTAATAAAAACTTTATTCATCTTTGAACAGTGACCATTTCATAGTGCAACCATATAATAAACGACAAATAAGGACATAAAACAAAAATATTTCTTGATATGTTGGTGCAAAAACTTTTAAAATCCGTTTAGAAATGACTTCAGAATATTTTTTTTTTAATTTAACATAGAAATCAATAGAAAAAAAAATTAGGTGACCGAATACTTTTGCATATATCTGTAGAAAGACCCACTACAGCGTTAAGCCCGTCGGTAAAAGTAAACTAAAGAGCGCTCAAAACATTGGGTATGTGCTCCAGGTGATTGAATGATCTTGAATGGATTGGAGTGTAACTGTCAAAATGAAATCCGGTGTCTTCAGGATAAAATGCGGAAAACCTGACGGCCAATGAAAGTGCTCACCGCGTTGTGAAAATGTCATCACACGTTAGAGAACCCTGCTGCAGATATCAATTAGAATAGGACACGTAGGATCCTCTGGAGGAAGCTAAATGCCCGATCCAACCCAAACTTCCTTTTTCATGTGGCTCGTGTCCCTAGTTCCTCCATTTCATCTAACACTCGTTACGTTTGTTTCTATCACCCTATTTCATGTTCATCTTCCTGATATAGCCGAAATCGTTCTGCTTTTAGACGGTAAAGCAATAAATAACGAACTGTTTACAAAATTTAGATTAGAAAAAATGGTTTGATAATTATTTTCTTCTTAAATGTAAAATATGAAATTAAATAATTAAGTAAATACATAGAGAAAAACATTAACGTCTGAAGTACTTTACCATTTATAATTCTTAACTTTTTGAACAGTTTGAATTCGATTTTCATCTTTCGAACTCAAGATGTCACTTTTGGGGGCTGTCTTTTAAAATGAGCACCACAACAGGTACATGTGGTTGCCCCTAGCTGTACAGTTACTTCATTATATGCATTACTATTAACTCTATTACATAAATCATTTTCAGAACATCATACATATACAATAAGTTGATCATAATTCTCCGACTATCTAAAATTATCTATATTTAATTTTTTCAGACCACTTATGAAGTCGAAAGTCAAATAGGTCCAGGCCCTTTCATCTGGATTTTAGAGACAGAGAAAAATGTGGATGTTTAAAGAAACAAACAGCAATAACCAACATGAATGATTCTATCGATGGTCCGGAATATCTTTAAAAAGGAAATATTATAAGAAAGTCGAAGAAATTTACCGACCTATGCAAAAATGCCACATAGTTTATTTAGATTTGGATTAAAGAACAGTTACTGTATTTTTGTGTACAATTTGTGTGTGAATCTGTACTATATAATTATACATTGTACAAGTTCAACAAGAGACTGAATTCAAAAATAAATTTATTGGCTTTATTTCATTGACATATTTTTATACCCCACCCAACGAATTTGCGAATCGTATAATGTTTTCACTTGTCCGTCTGTCCGTGATCAATATTTCCATAACAGTTTTCGCAGAAATTAATAATTCAGGATTCAGGATACATTTGCAGGTCTGTCGATTATCAACTTGATGGTTAACAAGCTGACTTTTTTCGGTAAATTATTATGGTAACAGATTTTTCAGCAACTTTTAGTAGTACGCTTTTGATATTTGGTATGCAACTTGAATAGGTAGGGGTCCCATGTGGTGGGATAAGTTTTCAGGTCTATGAATCATCTACTTCCTGTTTAACAAGCTGACTTGGAAAGACAACAACGCTGACTTGTGAATCCTTACTCAAAATAGACCTCTGTCCGAAATGTAGGCACGTGGGGGGTATGTGATGACAGTGCTCACTAAGGGACTTTCATTGCAGTTGGAGCAATATCATCATCAGCATTTGGCGTTTTTTGTTTTTGTATTCGATTTGTTTGCAGAATATGCATTTGTCATTTAATATCATACTAGAATTTACTTCTCTTTTCTCTTGTTACCCAGAAATTTCGTCAAACTTTCTTCAACACTACATCACTACGAGGAAGTACTAGTATTAAATATCGTCAGAACAGACAATATCAATGCAGTTTAACATTGAAGTATTAAAGAAACATTGACATGTCTATGTCAACATCATTTTTCTCTGTTTGTTGTCGTTTTTTTGTTTTTTATCATTGGTCAACACTGAATCTGGTTGTGTTTGTAAGCAGTGATCTAGTCAAGAACTGAAAATGTAAATTTCGTGCAATTGTCAAATTGCAGATAGAAAATAATAAAACAATGTGAGAGTGTTAAGTCTTTATACATAATATATATTTATCAGATTTAATGTGACTCTACAGTACTAAAACAAAATCTGCTCATACCAAATTCGGAATGCCAGCACTCAGATCTTTATTAACAAGAATATGTACATTAACATCAGCATTCACCATGTTGGGATGATAGCATTCGGACCTGAGACCCCTAAATTATAAAAATAACACAGAATCCAGCAAATATTTAAACACCTAACCGGAATGTAAGCCCCAAAATACATGTATGTAGTATTATCATCTAGCAAACCAGATCGGGGGGGCCGCAATCCGCAAACGGACCCGAAAACCAAAATTAAATAAATAATACAGAATCCAGCTTACGCAAGGTCGGAATGCTAGCCCACGGACTTAAAAAACCAAAATCATGCAAATAACACAGAATCAGGCATACTCAGGTCAGACCTGAAAAACCTAAATCGCATACGGACCTGAAAAACAAAAATCATGCAAAAAATACTGAATCCAGCATACATCAGTTCGGAATGCTAGCATACGGACCTGAAAAACCAAAATCATGCAAAAAATACAGAATCCAGCATACACCAGTTCGGAATGCTAGCATACGGACCTGAAAAACCAAAATCTTGCAAATAATACAGAATCCAGCATACGCAAGGTCGGAATGCTAGCATACGGATATGAAAAACAAAACGTTTACAAATAATACAGAATCCAGCATACAGCAGGTCGGAATGATAGCATTTGGATCTGGTGAGTAAAATAATAGAAGAAAATACATAGTTTAAGCATTTAACTACTTTTGGTATGCTGAAATCATCAAAACGGAGTAGCGAAAAATTGAGGGTGCAAAATTTATAGCCATTGTGTCAATTTTAGCATACAAAGGCTAAAAATATGCAGTATTGGTACATTTTTGCTAGATTGTTGTTCAAACGTCCTTGATGAGAATTTTAAAAATTAGATGAGAACGCATTATAAGTAAAAAAATACTTTCTCTTATTTCCGCATTAATTTGTTTGTCTTATAAGTCATTACTTTTCTTACATGTTGGAAAACAATATAACTTATAACTTATTCTAAACTTACATTCTTAACTGGTTTATTTCAGACACCAGTGCTCGGAATGCCATAATACAGGTCCATACTTCAGTTACAGCTCTAATGATATGTAGAGGTGTGTCATATTCTAAAGGGTTCTTAGAAGACACAGCAACAACTACTGAATACGTCAACGCTAGTAGTGTGACGAGGTAGAATATGGAGTTCAGTCTGAAATTCAACTTATACGTATCAGAACTGATAACGAATCTAAGTTAATGTGGAAAGTCTGCTAAATATCACAAAATTCAAATAATGATTGACTTCAATTTCTCGAAAATTTTGTATCCTATGTCGCCTTAATCGATAATGAACCTCGACATTAAAAGTGGCAGGAGATAGTACCACTTCACATTCGTGACCAAACCGTTTGAAATGGACACTTCACATCCGTGACCAAACCGTTAGAAATGGACACTTCACATCTGTGACCAAACCGTTTGAAATGGATATAAAAAAGGTAAAATATGTTTTTGCAACTTCATCGTTAGTCTACCTACATATCCTTATCGCTCCGGGCGGAGCCTAATGTCTACTTTCTTATGAAATCTTATTTGGGTAACATTATATGGTGCCACATAAAAAAATCAACACAAATCGTTTCCACGATTTAGCAATTCGTGGCCACAAGTAACAAATCGTTCTCACGATTTAACAAATTAGTGGCCACAAGATACAAATCGTTTCCACGATTTAACAATTCATGGCCACGAATAAACAAATCGTTCCCACGATTTAATAATTCGTGGTTACGAGAAACAAATTATTCCCATGATTTGGATTTGTTTCTAGTGGCCACAAGTTTTTTTAAAAACAAATGACAGGCATTTTGAAATTAAAAACAAAACAGAATGGACAATTCTGAGTGATCCCCTCCCTGATATCCCAGTAAATATTATCTTGACAGCCTTTCTCATATTTTAATATCATCGGTGCTAGGTTTGGCTTTCCTGTTCGAACTTTTTTGTTTTTGAGTACTTTTCATTCAATAAGACTTAGTCATGTAAGTTGTTTATGACTCACTCGTTTGTAAACTCTTTATCTGATGAGAGTGGCGGACTCGGCCGACGACTGCCGAATGATTTAAGACTTAAATATTTTATTGATATAATGAACCAGTTAAAAAGCCATGCGCAAAACAATACCTAACAAAATTTACAAACATCGTGCTTATAAATACCTACAGAAACCTTGACCGTGCATATTCTTTCCATTTTCGTCTTATCAACAGTCTTACAACATCATGGTAAACTAATGTCTAAAATTGAATAGAATATTTGCATTTATATATTTGTTAAATCGCTTTGCTATTGTGTTCGGTCTGATGTAACCAAATAGAGAAATACACAACTTGCTGGTGAAATCATTTAAAAAAACAGCCCCAACATTTGCTTTTTCCGATTACAAAATACCTCAGGATTAGCAGATAAGAATATGAAGAAAGAAAGATTAATAATGTTGTTGAAAATGTGCCAGGTGCAATCTGCATATTGCAGGGCTCAACCTCCCTAAAACATCATTTGATTTTCAATCAAATTAATATTTATAGAAAGGTTGAATGGCTGAAAAAGAACCCAACGCGAAAAACAAATGTTCTTCAGTTCAATGATACATATATTTGAAAGATCTTTTATCAACAATAAAATGCTCTTCAATGCCGATGTTGTATTGGTAACAAAGCCTGAAAGCATATACAAGTAAACAACTAACCTTATTTCCGCTTTTGACAATGAGCTGTAGCGCAGATTTAGAGTTCGGGTTAAACCGATCCTGGGTTGGTACTCTTCCGGTTTCATCTGCATCCAGAATATGGTAGTACACGGTCATGTGACCACTAGGGTTTTCACATTCTATGAGAGAATCCAATACAGCTAACATGGTACTCTGGAACATAAACAAACATTGTCACAATAGAATCGTTTCAGCTTGCAATTTATGAATTCTAAAAAGTTTTTTGTATTACATGATGAGCAACAAGGTGGAAAACGAGTTTTAGTTTAAATTAATGAAATTTACTGAGCCATAGAATAAGATGATATTATTATGATTATATTATATCATTTACAGCAATTATTAAACGAGTTACTTCTTTACGCCATTCATGTGTATGTTATATATGTACCAAACATGGTTCCTGTGACGTCAAAAACGATTTGCCATCCGGTGGATTAATGGACCTTCTCTTGACATTCCTGTCATTTTGGTTAAAAAATACATACATGTACTATCAAGATGAAATAGAAACTATCATCGATCGAGGTATAGCTATGGCTTAAAATTGACCTTTAAATGTTGGGGAAACACCAAAACGTGTACCTGCATATTCTTTTTCATAAGCTCATGGAAGCTGAACTTAGAAGGTTCAAGTCCGTTTGATGTGTAGAGACGACGAACCCTAAAAAAAGGTAAAACATTGTTTTTGAAGTAATCGAATTCTGAAAAGAAAACAGTTAAATCGGTTTTAAAATAAATGCTAAGATTTAAACCAGAAAATAAAAATTATATAAAGTGCATTTATATGTGTTTTGTGTTCACACGATTTCCAGGCTATATCCTAAGCGACATCACACAAGAAGTCACGAGATCTATCAATTTAAATCATTCTTCGAAACGCAGTCGGCGAGGACAGACGCTCTCCTGTCCTCTCCTTTTCGCGGTACTTTTGAGCACGTGCAAGTCGTTGCCTTGTATTACATGGTCTCGGAAATTATCCATTGCTCTTATGTAAGTATATTTTTCTTTTTATTTGCATGCGTGTGAGGACATTATGGTCCTTTTGAGAGATTTTATAGTACGGACATGGGTCCGTTTTGTTAATTTTTAATTTTGAAGCACGGACATGGGTCCGTTTGGTTAACTTTTTAATGATGAAACGGACATGGGTCCGTTTGGTTAATTTTTTAATGATGAATCGGACATGGGTCCGTTTGGTTAACTTTTTATTGATGAAACGGACATGGGTCCGTTTGGTTATTTTTTTAATGATGAAGCGGACATGGGTCCGTTTGGTTAATTTTTTAATGATGAAGCGGAAATGGGTCCGTTTGGTTAACTTTTTAATGATGAAACGGACATTGGTCCGTTTGGTTATTTTTTTAATGATGAAGCAGACATGGGTCCGTTTGGTTAATTTTTTAATGATGAAGCGGACATTGGTCCGTTTGGTCAATTTTTAATTTTGAAGCACGGACATGGGTCCGTTTGGTTAATTTTTAATTTTGAAGCAAAGAGATTAGTCCGTTTGGTTAATTTTTAATTTAGAAGCAAAGACATGGGTCTGTTTGGTTAATTTTTCAATTATAAGGCACGGACATTGGTCCGTTATGTTAATTTTTAATTTTGGAGCACGGACATGGGTCCATTTGGTAAATATTTGATTTTGAAGCCCGGAAATGGGTCCATTTGGTAAATATTTGATCTTGGAGCCCGGACATGGGTGCATTTGGTAAAAATTTGATTTTGAAGCCCGGACATGGATCCGTTTGGTTAAATTTTTTTTTTTTTTTTTTTTTTTTTTTTTTTTTTTTTTTTTTTTTAATTGTGAAGCACGGGCATGGTCCGTTTGGTTAATTAGTTAAATTGAAGCACGGGCATAGTGTCTGTATGATTAATTTTTTCATTTTGAAGCACGGGCATGGTGTTCGTTTGGTTAATTTTTAATTTTATAGCAATATAAATGACCTGGTGTCCGTTTTGTTGATTTTTAATTTTGAAGCAAGGCCAATGACTTAGTGTTCAGTTGGTAATTTTTTTGATTTTGAAGTACGAGCATGGTGTCTGTATGATTAATTTTTGATTTTGAAGTACGAGCATGGTGTCTGTATGATTAATTTTTTATTTTAAAGTACGAGCATGGTGTCTGTATGATTAATTTTTGATTTTGAAGTACGAGCATGGTGTCTGTATGATTAATTTTTGATTTTGAAGTACGAGCATGGTGTCGGATTATTTTTTGATTATGAAGTACGGGGAATGGTGTCTGTGTGATTAATTTTTCATTTTGAAGCACGGGCATGGTGTTTGTTTGGTTAATTTTTAATTTTATAGCAATATAAATGACCTGGTGTCCGTTTTTTTGATTTTTAATTTTGAAGCAAGGCCAATGACTTAGTGTTCAGTTGGTAATTTTTTTGATTTTGAAGTACGAGCATGGTGTCTGTAGGATTAATTTTTTTTATTTTGAAGTACGAGCATGGTGTCTGTATGATTAATTTTTGATTTTGAAGTGCGAGCATGGTGTCGGATTAATTTTTGGTTTTGAAGTCCGAGCATGGTGTCTGTAGGATTATTTTTTTATTTTGAAGTACGAGCATGGTGTCTGTATGATTAATTTTTGATTTTGAAGTACGAGCATGGTGTCGGATTAATTTTTGATTTTGAAGTATGAGCATGGTGTCTGTATGATTAATTTTTGATTTTGAAGTACGAGCAATGGTGTCTGTATGATTAATTTTGATGTACGAGCATGGTGTCTGTAGGATTAATTTTGATGTACGAGCATGGTGTCTGTAGGATTATTTTTTTTATTTTGAAGTACAAGCATGGTGTCTGTAGGATTAAATTTTTATTTTGAAGTACGAGCATGGTGTCTGTAGGATTAAATTTTTATTTTGAAGTATGAGCATGGTGTCTGTAAGATTATTTTTTTATTTTTTGAAGTACGAGCATGGTGTCCGTTTGGTAAATTCAATAATTTTGGAGCAAGGACTTGGTGTGTTTTTTGGTGAATTTTTAATTTTGACTAAAGTAAACACATGGTGCCGTCTTGGTAATTTATAATTTTAGAAGCATGGATGGTGTCGTCCGTTTTGTTGATTTTTCCCTTTGAAGTACGAGCATGTTGTCTAGTTGGATGTACGGATGGTGTTGCTCGTTTGGTTCATATTTTGATTTTTTTAGTACGGGTGGTATAATACGTAGCTTGGCAATTTATATTTTGAAGTGCGGATGCTGTCGTCCGTTTGATTATATAATTTAAAATCATTTAGCGGATAGTGTCGCCTCGGTTGTTGAATTACGTTTCGGAGTATGGACCTCGAAATAAGAGTGGATTGTGCCACCGCTGTTTGATATGATTGGGGTTTAACCTGGTACAATTTTGTTGAATTCTTGTGGTCAGAATGGATGCTGATTTTATTGGTTATATTCTATATGTATATTCTGAAGCGGCTTAAATGTAAAAAAAAAAAAAAACATGTTCTCGTCCAGTAATATATCGACTCACGACATGCTTGGATCAATTATGTTTATGTAGTGTATTTTAATTTACTTGTAGATGGTTGAACATCACCTTGGAAGTTCTTAGCAGTTGACTCCTTAATGGTTAATTTAGTTGAAGGATCGAAAGGGTAAGATTTAGATGCTGTAGAGCAATGCATATTGTGTTTAGAGAGGAGGCTTTTTTAAAGTTTGTAATTAATACTTTAGTTTAAGATATTGTTGAACACAATCTAGTTTCATGTACGTTTTCTCATCGCGGGAAAAGATAAAGGAAAAAAAACTGCCTCTTTGAGGGACTTTAAGCACTTTTATGTTCTAGCTATAGATAGTTCATGTTTTTGCGTCGGGGCATTATCTCGTCCCGAATTGTCATGTGTGTCATGTGTGTTGTACAAATTTGAAGTTAAAGTTGAATGTCTAGTATGTTTAAATGATTTAGTAACAGATACTTGTATGTGACATAGGGTCTGCGTTTCTTATAGGTATATTGAGTTATATATATTTAGTAGCATATTATGTCGTTTTGTAGGCATTGAAAGATCGGAGTCAGTTTCGGTTAACAACACAGGTGTAACTATATAACGTCTGCAAGTAATTATAGTATCGGGATCTCGAAGGGAGACATCAGTAATTGGAAAATGATTTGGATGATAGGCAGGGACGTAAAAACGTCAGAGCTATGACTGGAAGACCTAAATTGATGCCTGTTTGTGTCCTTGATGCCGCCTTGAAGGTTCTATAGCTTAGTATTCGATCATAAAACGAATCATCCGGAAATTGAGTTCTATAGTAAAGCTTTGCAGGCATATAAACAATTTGAAGCGCATGATGATACTTGTAACTTATTTTAACTTTAAGTACCTTGTTGTATACTCAGAAATTTCTAGTGCTACGTTTACTCAAAGAATAATTGACTTGAGATAGTTTTCTAATTTCCATTCCAGGGAATCTAATCCTTAGTGGCTTATGTCACGCGGAATGGGGGTTGGAGAGCTTTTTCTCTGTAAATTCCTTTTAAAAATTTTACATCTATCTCTTTATACAATGATATATTTATAACATTTTTATTGTAAACTGATCATGCTAAAATTAGTCAATCAATTGAAGTTGAGATTTTCTTTTGATCCTACTTTTTGTTGACCATGAATTTTTTGTTGAAACTACAGAGGAGAAGTTCTTCAACCTCCTAAATCGGTTTTACAAAGCAGAGAATGTTTTTGAAAACTATAATTTTTATGAAGAATAATTTCCTGTGAAAAGTTACAGTATTGGGGGACAAACGTTCACATTAATCAATTAAATCATTGTTGAAATGTTGAAATTTGGAAACGCTAAGGAAGAAGCCTATTAGTTAGACCGATTAAAATGTTATTATACAGGGACGTCGCGCACGATATTGGTACCACTTACCGTAACGTCGTCCAATTGACGTTGTACAAACAGATGAGATTGTGCTTATATAAATCCGTTTTGCTTCTTCCGATATTATATGATATTTTAAGTATGACCTTTTTCCATTCAAAACGTTTTAGAATATTTATCAGAATTCAGTTTTTTTTTTATATTTTGCTTCTCGTGTCGTGTTTGTCATTTTCTTTATTTATTATATAATACTAGTAATACGTATTTATTTATAAGTTTTCTTTCTTTATACTTTGAATATATTTAACTTTTTTTTTTATATAAACACATACCAGTATGTCCACATCAAAGGGAGAATTAACTTTCCCTTAAATAAAGATAAAAAGGATGAAAAAAATAAACCAAACTCAGACAGATTGTTAAACGTGTATGATTACGTCGTTTTAAATATTGAAAAAACGTCAAAAATAAGCAAGCGTGACATTAAAGTGCGAAATCGTAAAAATCCGATGGTTTTTATAATTTTTATCATAAAATTCCGAAACTAGTTCTACAACAAGTTGACAAAATGCACATTTTAAAAATGATTTCAAAGTTTTAATCCAGAACTGTAAAACAAAGATACATTGTCTCAAATATTGAAGCAAACGTAAAAATAGTAGTATTTTGTCTTGCTTTTCGGACATGTGACATTTGTGTGAGAAATCGAAAAAATGTAAGTGCGTTTAAATATGAAGGAGTATATTTTCAAATTTAAAGATACATCTACTAGAATAAATGCACATTCGAAAAATATAAGTAATAATTTGTTTTATTTGTTCGTCTTTTTATTGGAGTTATAAGAATTTTGACAAAAAAGATTTCCGACGCCAAAAACGGCCATTTTTACGTCGTGTGACATTTTACTTGCTTGAACTAAAACTGAGATCTTTACAAGAAGGAACACTTAAGATGATTTTAAATTTCATATCTGAAAAGGAATACGCTTGCAGACAAACATATCTTAAAGGCGAAAATAATAACATTCGACTTCACCTGATAAAGTTATATAGTTCATAGACTCAAATACTTGAAAACGTCGTTTTTCGTTTTTGTGACATTTTCGTATTACTTTGTTTTCCACGCCTGTTCAAGAAAATTCACAAATAAAAAGTCCAAAAATGGTCTAAGTATCAAGAAAAATGTCTAAATGTTTTGTACGTTTGAGATCAGAACTATTGTCGTTGGTTTAATATGTTATTTATATAAAATCGCTTGTCGAAAAATATTTTTTGGGTCAATTTTCGCAGCGTCTACATACTTTATTCAAGTGGAAAAATGGCGATCATAACAAAATTGCGCTTTATTTAGATTTTTCTCGGCCAAAACTATTTCTGGTTGGTCGAAAAGTCTCTGTTTATAAAATATGACATGTATAACTCAATTTTTAAAAAAATTACACCCAGAAATACAAAAATGTTTGCTTGATTATGTTACGCGTCTACAGCACGAAAATGACGTATTTTCAATTTTCTAAGAACGCCCCTGTTTTTCTGTGTAAAATGATATTGAAAAGACTTATAAAAAAATATCCTACAGAATCTATACTTTAATTTGATATAAGCCTCTTATTTTTTATGTTTCCGGCAATTTAAAAAAAGGTAATTTTCTTTAAACTTAGTCGACGCTTTGAACGATGGTATGAACATTGTGCGCGACGTCAGGCTAAATATTTTGTTATGTTATAATGTGCAGGAAATTATCGGTGAAATTTCGATTCTGAATGCTGAAAGTTTGCAAATTTATTTTCATAGATAAGGACAAGCCTTTTCTCAACTTTATTTTGTGGTGGCCATATATTTATAAGTAGGGTTTTGGATTTAGCCTGGGATATCGGTTAATTGCTATCAACGTTATGGTGATATAAAACTGGGCTTATTTTCAATATTGCGAATGATAACCCGGGGACAAAAAATATTGACTGATAGTTTTGCCGTTTCCTTTGTCAGTTTGTACTGAATATTTGTGAATAAAGTTGTTGCATTATTATTTGTTTTATTTTAAAATTGGATTTATGCGTTATGGACATTTAAAGGGTGAGATGAGGTTTAAATTAGGGTAAGCAAATTTTTGATTAGGTCAAAATGAAGGTCTACGTTTCATTGAAAGACTCGTTAGTAAAGCTGTGGCTGAAAATGAGAATAAAGGTGCCACTATCGGGCACAATTTACACATGTTTACTTTATTTCAATCTAATCCTATATTTGTTTGTGAACAAATTATGGCGCAACATTGATATTTGGTATGTGGTTGCTTTTGAGTTGGTACAGATCAGTTTTGAAAGCATTTCATCGGTATGCCCCTGCAACCACGGTCTACTGATTTTGTGATTTCTTTTTGATTTGGCTTAATGCTATAGTTTGTTCTCAAGTCTGTTAAACTTGAAGTAGGCATGGTACACCATTGATTTTATGCAATTGCGTTAGCTTCAGTGCAAATTTAGTTTTTGTCTCAACTGCGACGAATAGTTAGACCTAGGTATTACTTTCCGGCGGTGGTGTCGTAAACTTTTTGTAAGACTTTTATGGACAATGAAAACTGCTTGAATTGCTTGAAAAGTATAATTGCTAGGCATCTGATATTGGGTATACAGACAGTTAAGGTTATGGTCTACGCAACTGTCACAATGCCGTGTGATATTGACCCCATTTTCACGCTCCAGTGACTCTGAACTTTTTTTTTTTTTTTTTTTTTTTTTTTTTTTTTTAAGGTTTTTGTGGACAATGAGTTACTTGGTGATATAGAAGCTAGGAATCTGATATTGAGTAAACAGACAGTTGAGGTTATGGTCTACCATGCCGTGTGACCTTGACCCCATTTTCACGCTCTAGTGACTCGATAACCTTAGGTCTTGTTTCAGGCGGAAAACATTTTGAAATAATTTTGTGTACATTGAATGGCTTGAAAAGTATAGATATTGGGTATACAGGCAGGTGATATATATATTGCACGGTCGACTGCTGACTTAGGAATTTTTGTATACTGATTTGGCATACTCTTCTGTCCGTTTAACAAATAGCGTTGGCGTTTATGACATATCATTGATATTTGGTAGGCTGTTTCATAAGCATCAGTACTGGTCTATTCCAGGAAGATATCATCTACATATACGCCCCTACATGGTCTACTGACTATAAGGGTTCTTGCTCCTTTGGCTATATGTTAATGTTTTTTCTAGTCTATTTATGCGAATTGATAATGGTACATTTCATATGTCGTCTGTCTCGGTGATAATTTTTGGCAGTGGTGTTCAACCTTGTGTATAAAATTTTTAGTCTTAGTCGGGCCAACGCCGAAGACGGCGATCGGTGACTGGTGATCTGGTAATCATGGTGACTGCTAGCTGTTTTCCTTTTATGATTTTGTTTTTCTCACATCTCTTTATCGTCTATAGTGTTGATATTTGGTATACAGTTGCATGTTAATCAAATGAATATACATTGTAGGTCAATTTATGGGTAATTTTCAGGATTTTTTTCAAAATTTACTTTTGTATATTGGCTAGACATATTTAAGATACAAGTTTGGATGAGTTTTGAGTTTTGAGTTTTGGGGGTTTTGTGGTGAGTGTGAAATAGTTACTGATTTCACATAACAAAGGATGATTATTGCGTATCAAATTTTCACCTCCAATACTAATACAATCTAGTTACTTGGAGTGTGATGGCTCTTAGGATAATCATTTATCCTAAGCGACATCACACGAGAAGTCACGAGATCTATCAATTTAAATCACTCTTCGAAACGCAGTCAGGTTATGGATTGAAAGTGATTCTTTTCTCTCGATTAAGCTGTGGCTATGACTATGGTTGTGGTTATAAAATGGTTTAGGCTTATGAATCTGTAATTTTTCCCACCGCCCCACCCTGTTTTATTTGACCAGTGTTTCACACTCCAGGAACTGGATGCTCCTCAAATTTTCGCCTCCAATACTAATACAATCTAGTTACTTGGAGTGTGATGGCTCTTAGGATAATCATTTATCGTAATTAAGATGATATAAAATTAATTGAAACAAAATGACAATTATTTCTATAAAAAAAGTTCAAAACACATACTTTCTATTCCGCATGTAGGAAATCAACATCGCTGCAATTGTGTCGTTTCCCTTTTCATAAGCTAAAGTATATGGCATGACGCCGTTCTTATCCTTTGCATCGGGATAAGCACCGTTATCTAAAAGTTTACTACATACTCCTCGGAGGTTTTTCTCTACGGCAAAGTGTAAAGCGGTTTTTAATTCTGAGTTACGGGCAGAAGTACCTGCACCTCTGTGAAGTAACGTATTCACCAAGACTTGAACCTGTAAATTGAAATTATAGGTTGAAACAAAAGCTTCTAACAACCGAATCAAACCCTTTAAGCTTCCCTGTTATAAAAGTCCATGCCACTATAAGTTGTTATCATCATTGGTCGTCCGTTGTCGTCGTTAACTTTTGTCAAAAAATCTTTTCTAAAACGACTTCATTAATAAGCTGTTCTTGGTCTAATTGTTACTTATAACAAACTTATAAAAGTCAACAGGTTTGGGCATATATTTGGTCTGTGGGAAAAGTGGCCTGACATTAGGACGGTAGACAACGTTCGCCACATGCAGGCTTAGCAATGCCGTAAGTATTTTCTCTTGACCCATTTTGGGACTTTGAAAATATGATTTTTTTTTATTTAGAAATTAAGAAAATATCATTTATAATATCATTGTCATGGCTTGTTCAAATATTTTTTCATGACGTTATCTTTTTCAGATGTGTTTTAATATTTACTGTACGCTAAAAAAATTTAAAATCACTTACTGTAAAAGGGGATAAATTCTCATTTTCAGTACCAAAATGCATTCGCGAGGTTTTAGTTTCGCGTTTTATTAGATCATGGAATATTGGGCCCTTCTAAATGTAATTTACGCAAGGGGATATACCGGTATACGAGAATTTGTTATGATCGCGAAATTAGCGAAAATAAACCCCTTGGGAAAATTTGCCCTTTTACAGTATTGGCTACAACATTTCGACAGTCATAAGAAAATTAACTTGAAGTTCTCAACATTTATTTCACAGAACTCATCATTCTAGTACTTTCGGTTTATTCTACGACGATGCATCATGCACATTAATTTCCTTTTTCAGTATTCTACATACTATTAAGAATCAGTATACCTTAATTTCGTTGTCGATTTCTGACACAACACGGAGCAAGGCTTTGTCTTTGTTTCCCTTCTTCCCTACTAATCTTTCAATCAAAACTTCTACTTCCGCTTCCTGTTTTCCCACGAAGTACATCTGAGTCTTTTCAGCTACCTATTATATTTGTGTAAAGATTTTAATTGTTTTATTTTACTAGTTCTACATTTCATAGGACACTATTTTGCTTTACAGTACACCCCTTGAAAGACATTTTCGAAATTTTAAAGTTACATGAAACTTCTACTTCATGAAGAACAATTAAAGTGTTAAACCTCTGACGAAAATTTTAAAATAAAAATAAAACACTCCGGGAAAGTATTTTGTTCGAGTGAAAACTGCAGAAAAAAATTCAGTGTCAAAAAAGAGGACAACTATCTATAAAATGGAAACACTGGTAACTTTCTTGATGTAACCTGGATCATGTATTTTGTACTTGATCATTTCATCTATGATCGAAGAATATGTGTATCTAAAAATTGTTTTCTGTCATAAAATTCTATTGATTACTGTAGTACACTAAAATAGTTTATTTTCATATTCATTTTTTATGTAAATTAAATGTTAATATTTTAACACTGTTTTACTAAAGAAAAACAAAGTTGATTGAACACCAAACGAGTTTTGCGTTATTACAAAAAATCACTGTAACGGGGTTTTCATCATTTCATTCAACGTGTTGTAATTTTTGTTTTGCAAAACTAGAGTACGTAGAGCATTGCTAAAATGTGTTTAGTAAAGAATCTTTGACAAAGCTTTTGTTTGTACTTTTCTTTTTGATGTTTTCTGTTCCTTCTATAAGGAAGGACTCTATTCGTGACTATTTCAGGACAGGATTTGAATTATAACAATTTCATTTCATGGGCCAATTGCAGAACGACGTGCAGCGCTTACTGGTCTCGTTGAAGGCTGCTAACGGTTTTTCATTGTGTTTTTTTCTAAATAACCGCTTATTATGTCAGCTGTGTCGCGTACACTTATTCCACATCTTATTATTTTCTATTTCAAGGTTCAAAGGGCCATAACTCCCTCCCATAAAAAATTACAGACCGGCACGAATCTTAAACTTGATCTGTAACTCATCATTGTTAACTCGCATACCAATAATCAGTTCATGATCTATAAACGATTAGGAAAAAGTGCGGAAAACTGAAATTTCAGTGAACTTTCAAAGTTCAAAGGGCCTAACTCCAATAAAATTTTCGGACCGCCGCAAAACTTATACTTGATCTTCATCTTATCATGGTAAACAATTAAGCTTGTGTACCTCTTTTTGAAATGAATCATCTGCTTCGATATCTGGAATACTCTGTTCCGTTTCTAGTCCTTGTATGTCTTTTTCAGCTTAACATTAATAAACAAGAGGCTCCCAGGAGCCTAAATCGCTCACCTGGTCTTGATGTCAACCCTATGAAGACACTAAACTCAAATATGAAGACTTTTGTATAGCTAAATGAGCTGAATGATAAAGCAAGAAAAAGCTTTTCTCTATCTGCAATAGTTTTCATTTTATAAGCAAACAAGGAAATGTGTCAAGATTACACTGATGCACCGCTGGCAAATAAAATAAAACTGTTATTTTTACAAAATTTGCTAAGTCCAATTCAATTTAGGTCAAAATCAGTGGACCGGAACGAAACTCAAACTTGACCTGTCTCATCATGGTAGACTCACAAACCAAACATCTTTTGAATATATGCAAGGATGTCGAAAAAAAGTGCGAAAAACTGTTATTTTTACAAAATTTGCTAAGTCCAAGGGCCATAATTTAGGTAAAATCAGTGGACCGTAACGAAAATCAAACTTGACCAGTAACTCATCATTGTAGACTCACATACTTAAACTCTTTTAAGTATATGCAAGGATGTCGAAAAAAGTGCGGAGAACTGAAGAGTGACGGACGGAAGGACGAACAGACCGCAAAACTATATGCCCCCCAACTTTGTTGGCAGGGCATAAAACACTTTTTTTCTCCTTTAAAGGGCCATAGCCCCTATAAGAGGTCATCTGACAACTTTGACCCTATGGAGATTTTTGTAGAGCTAAATGAGCTGAACATTTAAGCAAGCAACAGCTTTTCTCTATCTGCAATATTTTTCATTCTATAGGCCAAAAACACTATTTTTTGCCTTTAAGGGGCTGTAACCCTATTAGGGATCATCTGACAACTTTGACCCTATGAGAACTTTTGTAGAGCTAAATGAGCTGAACATTTATGCAAACAAAAGCTTTTCCCTATCTGCAATAGTTTTCATTCTATAGGCCAAAAACACTATTGTTTGCCTTTTAGGGGCTGTAACTCCTAAATGAGGTCATCTAACAACTTTGACCCTATGCAGACTTTTGTAGAGCTAAATGAGCTGAACATTTTAGCAAGCAATAGCTTTTCTCTATCTGCAATAGTTTTCATTCTATATATATAAGCCAAAAACACGATTTTTTGCCTTTAAGGGACCGTAACCATTATAAGGGATCATATGACAACTTTGACCCTATGGAGACTTTTGTAGAGCTATATAAGCTAAATATTTAAGCAAGCAACAGCTTTTCTCAATCTGCAATAGTTTTCATTCTATAGGCCAAAAACACTATTTTTGCCCTTAAAGGGCTGTAACCCCTATAAAGGTTCATCTGACAACATCGACCATATGAAGTCTTTTGTAGAGCTAAATGAGCTGAACATTTAAGCAAGCAAAAGCTTTTCCCTATATGCAATGGTTTTCATTCTATAGGCCAAAAACACTATTTTTGTGCCTTTAAGGGACTGTAACCCCTATAACAACTTAGACCTTATAGAGACTTTTGTAGAGCTAAATGAGCTGAACATTTATGCAAGAAAAAGCTTTTCCCTATCTGCAATATATAGTTTTCATTCTATAGGCCAAAAACACTATTTTCTGCCTTTAAGGGGTTGTAGCCCCTATAAGACGTCATCTGACAACTTCGACCCTATATATGGAGATTTTTGTAGAGCTTAATGAGCTGAAAATTTAAGTAATCAACAGCTTTTCTCTAGATCTATCTGCAATAGTTTTCATTCTATAAGCCAAAAACATGAAAAAATGCTATTTTTCGACTTAAAGGGGCTGTAACCCCTGTAAGGGATCATCTGACAACTTTGACCAAATGGAGACTTTTGTAGAACTTTTGATATTTAAGCAGTAGGGTGGCATCAGATTTCATCTATCCCTTATACTTTTTTATTTACATGCCAAAAACAGTAGTCTGACTCCCCTGGTCTATTTTAGTAACGGCGGCCATGTTTTTTGACGGATCAAAAATCGAAACACAAATTTGGTGCAGGATACCCTAAGGATCATTCATACAAAGTTTCATTAAATTCTGTTCAGTAGTTTCAGAGGAGAACGACAGATGACAGACGACGACGGACGCCAAGTGATGGCAATAGCTCACATGGACCTTCGGTCCGGGTGAGCTAAAAAGGAAAAGCATTTGATCTTACAATTAAATGTTTTATTGTATATTACTAAAGTCTTCGCTAAAATCTCTTTAACATGCATGTCCACGTACGTAAGAAAGGACAGCGCATATAATTCATGCTTTTTTAAACATAAGTATATATTAGGTAGATTGTAAATTTTTTATATCAAATGTTCAGGAGAAACGACAAAACAAGGAAGACATACCAGAGAAATTGAAAATCAGAATGGCCCTGTTTTGGCATAGGTATTTCAAAAGTTATGGTGGCAGAAATCTAGTTTTATGTCGCCATACTTACTTCTTCTTTTGTGATCTTAAGGTCCGGTAGTTACACAAAACATAACACGGCTGTGAGTCATAAAATATTGTCTTTTATTTGCTTTATATATAATAAACGAATAATTAAACTTAAAGGCTTCGTCATGTTCGTCGTCTGGATTTAAAACATGCACCATGCAAAGTGATATATAAGTTATTTTGCAACTATACTTACATGATGAAGCAATGGGTGGAGTAAAATCATCCAGGGGTTGAAGATTGTATCGAAGGGAAGGGAGATCATCCAGGGGAAATACATAAGATGTTGGACGTGCATGGCGCGAATGTCGGCATTTTCCTCTCTTGTAGTCGTCGTTGTTTAAAGATCGTGACCTGTGAGGCTTCACGTGGCTGTTTTTTTCCAAAGACATGGCTTCGAAGAAAAAAAAAAACATTAGTAAGAACATATTAAAGTACGACCAATTGAAAGGGATAAAAACTGTTGGATTCAAGGACACAAGTAAACAACCCAGCGCACACCAAAAACAATATAATCACAATCTTTATAGTTGGGTACCTTAGACGAATAAACAAAAACGTTCACAACCTTGGTTGTTATTGTTTCCATTAATCTCTGTGTCACAAGCGGTATTAAGGCATTGAAGCAGGTTTTGTTGTGTTTTCGATGGTACATGTATTGTATGAATGTCTTTTTGTCATCAGTCTCATTCACATATCATCTAGTGATATCAAATCCCTCGTATAATACACATGTAGCATGATCTATTATCATCAGCCACCATAAGGTGTCATCTTTTCGGAATTTTTCTTTTACTTCCATTAAAATTTATAAATCATGAAAAATCTAGAAGAGCCATAAATTAACGATGATAAAAAGAATTATTCTTTCATGTCTTTGTGTAAAAAGGCATGGTGCATTTTATCAAGCTACTCGCCCTCCCAAAAGCTTGACATGTCTCTGTGGAAGGATTCTTCCAATTTTAACCTTTTGGAACAAGTTTGCAGTATGCTTGATTTCCTCATTGACAACATATTTGTCACCTTCGGAGGAGAGATTTTTCAACAACAAATCGGCATTCCAATGGGCACAAACTGTGCTCCTCTCCTCACCGATTTGTTTTTTTACTCTTACGAAACTGAATTTCTTCAGGGACTCGTAAAGAACAAGAAGATGAAAGAGGCAAGGTCATTTAATCTTACATTCAGATATATTGATGATGTCCTTTCTGTCAATAACACTTCATTTGGTAGATGGATTCATTCAATATATCCTCCAGAATTGGAGATTAAAGAGACCACCGAATCAAATTGCTTCACGTCTTTCTTGGATTTGCACCCCGAATTTGACCCAGGTGGTCATCTCAGTACAAAAATTTGCGATAAACGAGACGATTTTAATTTTCAAATTATTAATTTTCCTAATCTACAGAGCAATATACCTACTTCCCCTGCATACGGTGTTTATATTTCAAGCAGTAGGGTGGCATCAGATTTCATCTATCCCTTATACTTTTTTATTTACATTCCAAAAACAGTAGTCTGACTCCCCTGGTCTATTTTAGTAACGGCGGCCATGTTTTTTGACGGATCAAAAATCGAAACACAAATTTGGTGCAGGATACCCTAAGGATCATTCATACAAAGTTTCATTCAATTCTGTTCAGTAGTTTCAGAGCAGAACGACAGATGACAGACGACGACGGACGCCAAGTGATGGCAATAGCTCACATGGACCTTCGGTCCGGGTGAGCTAAAAAGGAAAAGCATTTGATCTTACAATTAAATGTTTTATTGTATATTACTAAAGTCTTCGCTAAAATCTCTTTCACATGCATGTCCACGTACGTAAGAAAGGACAGCGCATATAATTCATGCTTTTTTAAACATAAGTATATATTAGGTAGATTGTAAATTTTTTATATCAAATGTTCAGGAGAAACGACAAAACAAGGAAGACATACCAGAGAAATTGAAAATCAGAATGGCCCTGTTTTGGCATAGGTATTTCAAAAGTTATGGTGGCAGAAATCTAGTTTTATGTCGCCATACTTACTTCTTCTTTTGTGATCTTAAGGTCCGGTAGTTACACAAAACATAACACGGCTGTGAGTCATAAAATATTGTCTTTTATTTGCTTTATATATATAATAAACGAATAATTAAACTTAAAGGCTTCGTCATGTTCGTCGTCTGGATTTAAAACATGCACCATGCAAAGTGATATATAAGTTATTTTGCAACTATACTTACATGATGAAGCAATGGGTGGAGTAAAATCATCCAGGGGTTGAAGATTGTATCGAAGGGAAGGGAGATCATCCAGGGGAAATACATAAGATGTTGGACGTGCATGGCGCGAATGTCGGCATTTTCCTCTCTTGTAGTCGTCGTTGTTTAAAGATCGTGACCTGTGAGGCTTCACGTGGCTGTTCTTTTCCAAAGACATGGCTTCGAAGAAAAAAAAACATTAGTAAGAACATATTAAAGTACGACCAATTGAAAGGGATAAAAACTGTTGGATTCAAGGACACAAGTAAACAACCCAGCGCACACCAAAAACAATATAATCACAATCTTTATAGTTGGGTACCTTAAGACGAATAAACAAAAACGTTCACAACCTTGGTTGTTATTGTTTCCCTTAATCTCTGTGTCACAAGCGGTATTAAGGCATTGAAGCAGGTTTTGTTGTGTTTTCGATGGTACATGTATTGTATGAATGTCTTTTTGTCATCAGTCTCATTCACATATCATCTAGTGATATCAAATCCCTCGTATAATACACATGTAGCATGATCTATTATCATCAGCCACCATAAGTAGTCATCTTTTCGGAATTTTTCTTTTACTTCCATTAAAATTTATAAATCATGAAAAATCTAGAAGAGCCATAAATTAACGATGATAAAAAGAATTATTCTTTCATGTCTTTGTGTAAAAACGCATGATGCATTTTATCAAGCTACTCGCCCTTCCAAAAGCTTGACATGTCTCTGTGGAAGGATTCTTCCAATTTTAACCTTTTGGAACAAGTTTGCAGTATGCTTGATTTCCTCATTGACAACATATTTGTCACCTTCGGAGGAGAGATTTTTCAACAACAAATCGGCATTCCAATGGGCACAAACTGTGCTCCTCTCCTCACCGATTTGTTTTTTTACTCTTACGAGACTGAATTTCTTCAGGGACTCGTAAAGAACAAGAAGATGAAAGAGGCAAGGTCATTTAATCTTACATTCAGATATATTGATGATGTCCTTTCTGTCAATAACACTTCATTTGGTAGATGGATTCATTCAATATATCCTCCAGAATTGGAGATTAAAGAGACCACCGAATCAAAATGCTTCACGTCTTTCTTGGATTTGCACCCCGAATTTGACCCAGGTGGTCATCTCAGTACAAAAATTTGCGATAAACGAGACGATTTTAATTTTCAAATTATTAATTTTCCTAATCTACAGAGCAATATACCTACTTCCCCTGCATACGGTGTTTATATTTCAAGCAGTAGGGTGGCATCAGATTTCATCTATCCCTTGTACTTTTTTATTTACATGCCAAAAACAGTAGTCTGACTCCCCTGGTCTATTTTAGTAACGGCGGCCATGTTTTTTGACGGATCAAAAATCGAAACACAAATTTGGTGCAGGATACCCTAAGGATCATTCATACCAAGTTTCATTAAATTCTGTTCAGTAGTTTCAGAGGAGAACGACAGATGACAGACGACGACGGACGCCAAGTGATGGCAATAGCTCACATGGACCTTCGGTCCGGGTGAGCTAAAAAGGAAAAGCATTTGATCTTACAATTAAATGTTTTATTGTATATTACTAAAGTCTTCGCTAAAATCTCTTTAACATGCATGTCCACGTACGTAAGAAAGGACAGCGCATATAATTCATGCTTTTTTAAACATAAGTATATATTAGGTAGATTGTAAATTTTTTATATCAAATGTTCAGGAGAAACGAAAAAACAAGGAAGACATACCAGAGAAATTGAAAATCAGAATGGCCCTGTTTTGGCATAGGTATTTCAAAAGTTATGGTGGTAGAAATCTAGTTTTATGTCGCCATACTTACTTCTTCTTTTGTGATCTTAAGGTCCGGTAGTTACACAAAACATAACACGGCTGTGAGTCATAAAATATTGTCTTTTATTTGCTTTATATTTAATAAACGAATAATTAAACTTAAAGGCTTCGTCATGTTCGTCGTCTGGATTTAAAACATGCACCATGCAAAGTGATACATAAGTTATTTTGCAACTATACTTACATGATGAAGCAATGGGTGGAGTAAAATCATCCAGGGGTTGAAGATTGTATCGAAGGGAAGGGAGATCATCCAGGGGAAATACATAAGATGTTGGACGTGCATGGCGCGAAGGTCGGCATTTTCCTCTCTTGTAGTCGTCGTTGTTTAAAGATCGTGACCTGTGAGGCTTCACGTGGCTGTTCTTTTCCAAAGACATGGCTTCGAAGAAAAAAAAAACATTAGTAAGAACATATTAAAGTACGACCAATTGAAAGGGATAAAAACTGTTGGATTCAAGGACACAAGTAAACAACCCACCGCACACCAAAAACAATATAATCACAATCTTTATAGTTGGGTACCTTAAGACGAATAAACAAAAACGTTCACAACCTTGGTTGTTATTGTTTCCATTAATCTCTGTGTCACAAGCGGTATTAAGGCATTGAAGCAGGTTTTGTTGTGTTTTCGATGGTACATGTATTGTATGAATGTCTTTTTGTCATCAGTCTCATTCACATATCATCTAGTGATATCAAATCCCTCGTATAATACACATGTAGCATGATCTATTATCATCAGCCACCATAAGGTGTCATCTTTTCGGAATTTTTCTTTTACTTCCATTAAAATTTATAAATCATGAAAAATCTAGAAGAGCCATAAATTAACGATGATAAAAAGAATTATTCTTTCATGTCTTTGTGTAAAAAGGCATGATGCATTTTATCAAGCTACTCGCCCTCCCAAAAGCTTGACATGTCTCTGTGGAAGGATTCTTCCAATTTTAACATTTTGGAACAAGTTTGAAGTATGCTTGATTTCCTCATTGACAACATATTTGTCACCTTCGGAGGAGAGATTTTTCAACAACAAATCGGCATTCCAATGGGCACAAACTGTGCTCCTCTCCTCACCGATTTGTTTTTTTACTCTTACGAGACTGATTTTCTTCAGGGACTCGTAAAGAACAAGAAGATGAAAGAGGCAAGGTCATTTAATCTTACATTCAGATATATTGATGATGTCCTTTCTGTCAATAACACTTCACTTGGTAGATGGATTCATTCAATATATCCTCCAGAATTGGAGATTAAAGAGACCACCGAATCAAATTGCCTCACTTCTTTCTTGGATTTGCACCCCGAATTTGACCCAGGTGGTCATCTCAGTACAAAAATTTGCGATAAACGAGACGATTTTAATTTTCAAATTATTAATTTTCCTAATCTACAGAGCAATATACCTACTTCCCCTGCATACGGTGTTTATATTTCACAGCTTATTTGATATGCCAGAGCTTGCACACATTTCACAGATTTTTTGATCAGACACCGATTTCTTCGTGACCGACTTTTGGAGCAGGGCTATAAGAAAATACGTCTCATACGATCCCTACAAAAATTCTTTCTTCGTTATCAGCCACTAGTAGAAAAGTTCAAAATTAAGTTAAAAGATTTGGTGGTTAATTGTTTTAATTAGTGTTTGACTGGTCTGCTGTACTGAGATGATCACCTCAATATCCCTAATGTGTCTCACAACTATGGTCATTACCGGATCCTAAGATCGCAATGAAAGAGGGAGGTTTGGCGCCATAAAACCTGGTTTAACCCAACATTTCGTTTGAAATGCCTGTACCAAGCCAGGACCATTGCGATCCACCAATTCTCCGGCATGACTGTTTCGTTTTTGTCATTTTCTCTGGACTACGAGATTGATCATTCAAGTTCGGTAGTTTTGTTATTACCTTTATTTGTAAGTATTATATATTTTAAAATTCTTAGAAATGAAAACAGTTGTATGAATACAAAATACAGGAGTAAACTGTCCCCAAACGGCAACAAATTTGGGCTATAGCCTGATTCTCCCCCGTACGGGGAAGAATCTCAGGATACATTTTTTTACTCAATTTTTATGATATTTTTTCTAATTGAATAAAAGAAAGATTTCAAGATGCATTTTAGTAGTAAACAGTGTTTTTTAAAGAAACACGGGGTAGAATCAGGAACAGTATATAAGACAGTGTTTTTAAAGAAACACGGGGTAGAATCAGGAACAGTATATATAAGACAGTGTTTTATAGAAACACGGGATAGAATCAGGAACAGTATATATAAGACAATGTTTTAAAGAATCACGGGGTAGAATCAGGAACAGTATATATAAGACAGTGTTTTAAAGAAACACGGGGTAGAATCAGGAACAGTATATATAAAACAGTGTTTTAAAGAAACACGGGGTAGAATCAGGAACAGTATATATAAGACAGTGTTTTAAAGAAACACGGGGTAGAATCAGGAACAGTATATATATAAGTATATATAAGACAGTGTTTTAAAGAAACACGGGGTAGAATCAGGAACAGTATATATAAGACAGTGTTTTAAAGAAACACGGGGTAGAATCAGGAACAGTATATATATATAAGACAGTGTTTTAAAGAAACACGGGGTAGAATCAGGAACAGTATATATAAGACAGTGATTTAAAGAAACACGGGGTAGAATCAGGAACAGTATATAACACAGTGTTTTAAGAAATGTAGGTTAGTGTATTTGCAGACGTTTCTATCCAACTTTCTGAAAGGGTTTTTCTTTGGGGATATTATTCAGGAAAAAAGGGGCATGGAATTTTTTTGGGGGGTATACGCAAAGAAATACTAATACAAATGAATACGGGGTAGAATCAGGACCAGTGTACGGGGTAGAATCAGGACCACAACACGGGGTAGAATCAGGAACAGTATATAAGACAGTTTTTAAAGCAACACGGGGTAGAATCAGGAACAGTATATAAGACAGTGTTTTAAGAAATGTAGGTTAGTGTATTTGCAGACGTTTCTATCCAACTTTCTGAAAGGGTTTTCTTTGGGGATATTATTCAGGAAAAAAGGGGCATGGACTTTTTTGGGGGGGTATACGCAAAGAAATACTAGTACAAATAAATACGGGGTAGAATCAGGACCAGTGTACGGGGTAGAATCAGGACCACAACACGGGGTAGAATCAGGAACAGTATATAAGACAGTTTTTAAAGCAACACGGGGTAGAATCAGGAACAGTATATAAGACAGACTGAGTGTTTAAAAGAAACACGGGGTAGAATCAGGAACAGTATATAAGACAGTGTTTTAAAGAAACACGGAGACAGTGTTTTAAGGAAAAACGGGGTAGAACCAGGAACAGTATATAAGACAGTGTTTTAAAGAAACACGGGGTAGAATCAGGAACAGTATATTAAAGACAGTGTTTTAAAGAAACACGGGGTGGAATCAGGAACAGTATTTAAGACACTGTTTTATATATATTCTCCTTTTTCCGTCGTATATTGATATAAAAATTGACACAGTAATACATTTGGTCATTCATTTTTATCTCTATACGAATTATATACGACGGAAAAGGGGAATTTATGATTCATTAAGCAAAGTAATACACATGGTATTTTAATGAAAATATTGTTTTTTAAAATCTTACTTTTATTCATTTGTCAAAAAACAAGTAATCTATGGGTTTGTTGACATTCTTCCCCTTTTATCTAGAATACGGGGAAGAATCAGGAACAGTATATTTAAGACAGCGTTTTAAAAAAAAACACGGGGTAGAATCAGGAACAGTATATATATAAGACAGTGTTTTAAAGAAACACGAGGAAGAATCGGGAACAGTATATATAAGACAGCGTTTTAAAGAAACACGGGGTAGAATCAGGAACAGTATATAAGACAGTGTTTAAAGAAACACGGGGTAGAATCAGGAACAGTATATAAGACAGTGTTTTAAAGAAACATAGAATCAGGAACAGTATATAAGACAGTGTTTTAAAGAAACACGGGGTAGAATCAGGAACAGTAATAAGACAGTGTTTTAAAGAAACACGGGGTAAAATCAGGAACAGTATATAAGGCAGTGTTTTAAAGAAACACGGGGTAAAATCAGGAACAGTTTATACGACAGTGTTTTAAAGAAACACGGGGTAGAATCAGGAACAGTATACAAGACAGTGTTTTAAAGAAACACGGGGTAGAATCAGGAACAGTATATATAAGACAGTGTTTTAAGGAAACACGGGGTAGAATCAGGAACAGTATATCAGACAGCTTTTTAAAGAAACACGGGGTAGAATCAGCAACAGTATATAAGACAGAGTTTTAAAGAAACACAGGGTAGAATCAGGAACAGTATATAAGACACTGTTTTATATATATTCTCCTTTTTCCGTCGTATATCTATATAAAATTTGAAACAGTAATACATTTGGTCATTCATTTTTATCTCTATACGAATTATATACGACGGAAAAGGGGAATTTATGATTCATTAAGCAAAGCAATACACATTGTATTTTAATGGAAATATTGTTGATTAAAATCTTTCTTTTATTCATTTGTCAAAAAACAAGTAATCTATGGGTTTGGTGACATTCTTCCCCTTTTATCTAGAATACGGGGAAAAATCAGGATATAGCCCAAATTTGCACTTTGTCTTGTTTGTAGTTTAATTTTGTATGTAGGTTGTTTTTGGTTGGGGGATTACTTTTGTGTTATTTTTTTATTGGTTTACTAATTTGCAAGGTATAATTAGATAACCCCCTGTTACTACGATTGTCCGTCCGTCCATCTGCCTAATGAAACTGAATCAATTCTCAACAAACGGTCATTTGGTATCATGTAACTAATTGTTTTGAAGTAGAGCGTTTAGCAAATAAAAAAAAAATCTGACAATACATTTTCCGTATGTTTGTGTGTATTAAATTAAAGATACATTATCTTTTAAGCACTTTTAACATATACTCATGGACAAAAGAAACGTTACAACCCGAAAATTAATGCTAATAAGAAACATTAAAATTTTTGGTCATTTGCTTGCTTTATTGTCATAAAACGCATCCTTATAAAGGTTTATCGTGTTTTTGTTTATTTTTTAATTGTGAAAAAAGAAGCCACATTTTGATTTTCTTAAAAACCAATGAATTAAAAATGTGTATCGAATAAATAATCTTTTTGTCTGAAAGGTCAAATTGAATGCCCCTTGTGTATTAAGCTGAAGGAAAAACACAAAAGTTTTAACACCCATTGTCTTAAAGTTGATATGGTCAGGCGGGGAGTGTCAATGTTAATTTTCATTCGAAGATATTACTTCGAACACAAATTTTTATTCCGTTCATTTTGTCTTTAGTATTGGGTAGATTCGTAACAAAAATTTTATTTGGATACGAAAGTGTTCCCGGCTAGTGGATATTTCAAGGTATCAAATCGCAACCGGAAGTGAATATTCACGTCAACAAGAATTCATTAAAATCTTAATTTCCATCACTTCTGCTTTAAAAAAAAATGATTAAAGGGTACCCTGATAGTCTTCTTAGTCATTTCACATTTTAACAGGTTACGAGTTAACCAAAATTGTGTATTTGGGATTTTTGCATTTTCAACTTTGAATGTCCAATGCTTAGAATTAAGGTCAATTCAAGTTCATTTTTCTTTGTCGGATACCATTAAGTCATTTCTTTAAATTTCTGTCAATTATTATGTAGTTTTATATTTAGTAGTTTCATATTATTTTACAAATTTCCTTAAGTATTCGTTTCTTTTGTCCATGAGTATATTAAACGATTTATCGTTTCAATTTATTTTGACAAGCATGTTTATACAGTTTATCATTCCAAAGCCGGCTTGCAGTGTGCGGGTGTATATGTGGCAATAATGTCCGTGTCCTTTGCGTCCGTTACATCTCAACCTAACACAAGTGATTTTCCTTTTCGTTTTTCGTTTTTCGTTTTTCATTTTTTTTTTTTCAAAATTTTTTTTTTCGATTTTTTTTTTTTTTTTTTTTAGATTTTGAATAGGAAAATAGCCCATTTTCCTTTTCGTTTTTCATTTTCCTTTTCGATTTTGAATAGAAAAATGACTCATTTTCCTTTTCGTTATTCATTTTCCTTTTCGTTTTTCATTTTCCTTTTCGATTTTGAATAGGAAAATGGCCCATTTTCCTTTTCGTTATTCATTTTCCTTTTCAAATTTTTTTTTTCCAAATTTTTGTTTTACGATTTTTTTTTTAGATTTTTAATAGGAAAATGACCCATTTTCCTTTTCGTTTTTCATTTTCCTTTTCAATTTTGAATAGGAAAATGAACCATTTTCCTTTTCGTTTTTCATTTTCCTTTTCGATTTTGAATAGGAAAATGACTCATTTTCCTTTTCGTTATTCATTTTCCTTTTCGTTTTTCATTTTCCTTTTCGATTTTGAATAGGAAAATGGCCCATTTTCCTTTTCGTTATTCATTTTCCTTTTCAATTTTTTTTTCAAAATTTGTTTTTTCGATTTTTTTTTTTTTTTTAGATTTTGAATAGGAAAATGGCCCATTTTCCTTTTCATTATTCTATTTCCTTTTCAATTTTTTTTCCCAAATTTTTTTTTTCTATTTTTTTTTTTTTAGATTTTAAAAATAGGAAAATGACCCATTTCCTTTTCGTTTTTCATTTTCCTTTTCGATTTTGAATAGGAAAATGACTCATTTTCCTTTTCGTTTTTCATTTTCCTTTTCGATTTTGAATAGGAAAATGGCCCATTTTCCTTTTCGTTATTCATTTTCCTTTTCAAATTATTTTTTTTAAAATTTTTTTTTTCGATTTTTTTTTTTTTTTTAATTTTGAATAGGAAAATGACCCATTTTTCTTTTCGTTTTTCATTTTCCTTTTCGATTTTGAATAGGAAAATGACTCATTTTCCTTTTCGTTATTCATTTTCCTTTTTGTTTTTCATTTTCCTTTTCGATTTTGA
This sequence comes from Arcuatula senhousia, assembly GCA_963971305.1. NCBI lineage: Eukaryota > Metazoa > Mollusca > Bivalvia > Mytilida > Mytilidae > Arcuatula > Arcuatula senhousia. The sequence goes on from CAXARO010001506.1 coordinate 146,697, forward strand.
ATTGAAAAATGGTCCATTTTCCTTTTCGTTATTAATTTTCCTTTTCAGATTTTTTTTTCAAAATTTTTTTTTTCGATTTTTTTTTTTCGATTTTGAATAGGAAAATGGGTTTCGTTTTTATTTCCTTTTCAATTTTGAATAGGAAAATGACACATTTTCCTTTTCGTTATTCATTTTCCTTTTCGTTTTTTATTTTCCTTTTCGATTTTGAATAGGAAAATGGCCCATTTTCCTTTTCATTTTTTTTTTCAAAATTTTTTTTTTTCGATCTTTTTTTTTTTGTTTTAGATTTTGAATAGGAAAATGACCATTTTCCTTTTCGTTTTTCATTTTTCTTTTCGATTTTGAACAGGAAAATGACCCATTTTCCTTTTCGTTATTTATTTTCCTTTTCTTTTTTCATTTTCCTTTTCGATTTTGAATAGAAAAATGGCCCATTTTCCTTTTCGTTATTCATTTTCCTTTTCAAATTTTTTTTTCAAAATTTGTTTTTTCGATTTTTTTTTTTAGATTTTGAATAGGAAAATGGCCCATTTTCCTTTTCGTTATTCATTTTCCTTTTCAATTTTTTTTTCCCAAATTTTTTTTTTCTATTTTTTTTTTTAGATTTTGAATAGGAAAATGACCCATTTCCTTTTCGTTTTTCATTTTCCTTTTCGATTTTGAATAGGAAAATGATTCATTTTCCTTTTCGTTTTTCATTTTCCTTTTCGATTTTGAATAGGAAAATGACTCATTTTCCTTTTCAAATTTTTTTTTTCAAAATTTTTTTTTCGATTTTTTTTTTTTTTTAGATTTTGAATAGGAAAATGACCCATTTTCCTTTTCGTTATTCATTTTCCTTTTCAATTTTTTTTCCTAAATTTTCTTTTTTCTATTTTTTTTTTTTTATAGATTTTGAATAGGAAAATGACCCATTTCCTTTTCGTTTTTCATTTTCCTTTTCGATTTTGAATAGGAAAATGATTCATTTTCCTTTTCGTTTTTCATTTTCCTTTTCGATTTTGAATAGGAAAATGACTCATTTTCCTTTTCAAATTTTTTTTTTCAAAATTTTTTTTTCGATTTTTTTTTTTTTTAGATTTTGAATAGGAAAATGACCCATTTTCCTTTTCGTTATTCATTTTCCTTTTCAATTTTTTTTCCTAAATTTTCTTTTTTCTATTTTTTTTTTTATAGATTTTGAATAGGAAAATGACCCATTTCCTTTTCGTTTTTCATTTTCCTTTTCAATTTTGAATAGGAAAATGACTTATTTTTCTTTTCGTTTTTCATTTTCCTTTTCGATTTTGAATAGGAAAATGACTCATTTTCCTTTTCGTTATTCATTTTCCTTTTCAATTTTTTTTTTTCAAAATTTTTTTTTCGATTTTTTTTTTTTTTTTAGATTTTGAATAGGAAAATGACCCATTTTCCTTTTCGTTTTTCCTTTTCCTTTTCAATTTTGAATAGGAAAATGAACCATTTTCCTTTTCGTTTTTCATTTTCCTTTTCGATTTTGAATAGGAAAATGACTCATTTTCCTTTTCGTTATTCATTTTCCTTTTCGTTTTCATTTTCCTTTTCGATTTTGAATAGGAAAATGGCCCATTTTCCTTTTCGTTATTCATTTTCCTTTTCAATTTTTTTTTCAAAATTTGTTTTTTCGATTTTTTTTTTTTTAGATTTTGAATAGGAAAATGGCCCATTTTCCTTTTCATTATTCATTTTCCTTTTCAATTTTTTTTCCCAAATTTTTTTTTTCTATTTTTTTTTTTTTTTTTAGATTTTAAAAATAGGAAAATGACCCATTTCCTTGTCGTTTTTCATTTTCCTTTTCAATTTTGAATAGGAAAATGACTCATTTTCCTTTTCGTTTTTCATTTTCCTTTTCGATTTTGAATAGGAAAATGGCCCATTTTCCTTTTTTGTTATTCATTTTCCTTTTCAAATTATTTTTTTCAAAATTTTTTTTTTCGATTTTTTTTTTTTTTAATTTTGAATAGGAAAATGACCCATTTTTCTTTTCGTTTTTCATTTTCCTTCTCGATTTTGAATAGGAAAATGACTCATTTTCCTTTTCGTTATTCATTTTCCTTTTTGTTTTTCATTTTCCTTTTCGATTTTGAATTGAAAAATGGTCCATTTTCCTTTTCGTTATTAATTTTCCTTTTCAGATTTTTTTTTCAAAATTTTTTTTTCGATTTTTTTTTTTCGATTTTGAATAGGAAAATGGGTTTCGTTTTTATTTCCTTTTCAATTTTGAATAGGAAAATGACACATTTTCCTTTTCGTTATTCATTTTCCTTTTCGTTTTTTATTTTCCTTTTCGATTTTGAATAGGAAAATGGCCCATTTTCCTTTTCATTTTTTTTTTCAAAATTTTTTTTTTTAGATTTTTTTTTTGTTTGTTAGATTTTGAATAGGAAAATGACCCATTTTCCTTTTCGTTTTTCATTTTTCTTTTCGATTTTGAACAGGAAAATGACCCATTTTCCTTTTCGTTATTTATTTTCCTTTTCTTTTTTCATTTTCCTTTTCGATTTTGAATAGAAAAATGGCCCATTTTCCTTTTTGTTATTCATTTTCCTTTTCAAATTTTTTTTTCAAAATTTGTTTTTTCGATTTTTTTTTTAGATTTTGAATAGGAAAATGGCCCATTTTCCTTTTCGTTATTCATTTTCCTTTTCGATTTTGAATAGGAAAATGATTCATTTTCCTTTTCGTTTTTCATTTTCCTTTTCGATTTTGAATAGGAAAATGACTCATTTTCCTTTTCGTTATTCATTTTCCTTTTCAATTTTTTTTTTCAAAATTTTTTTTTCGATTTTTTTTTTTTTTTAGATTTTGAATAGGAAAATGACCCATTTTCCTTTTCGTTATTCATTTTCCTATTCAATTTTTTTTTCCTAAATTTTCTTTTTTCTATTTTTTTTTTTTAGATTTTGAATAGGAAAATGACCCATTTCCTTTTCGTTTTTCATTTTCCTTTTCAATTTTGAATAGGAAAATGACTTATTTTCCTTTTCGTTTTTCATTTTCCTTTTCGATTTTGAATAGGAAAATGACTTATTTTCCTTTTCGTTTTTCATTTTCCTTTTCGATTTTGAATAGGAAAATGACTCATTTTCCTTTTCGTTATTCATTTTCCTTTTCAATTTTTTTTTTCAAAATTTTTTTTTCGATTTTTTTTTTTTTTTTTTTAGATTTTGAATAGGAAAATGACCCATTTTCCTTTTCGTTTTTCATTTTCCTTTTCAAATTTTTTTTTCCCAATTTTTTTTTTCTATTTTTTTTTTTTTAGATTTTGAATAGGAAAATGACCCATTTCCTTTTCGTTTTTCATTTTCCTTTTCGATTTTGAATAGGAAAATGATTCATTTTCCTTTTCGTTTTTCATTTTCCTTTTCGATTTTGAATAGGAAAATGACTCATTTTCCTTTTCGTTATTCATTTTCCTTTTCAAATTTTTTTTTTCAAAATTTTTTTTTCGATTTTTTTTTTTTTTTTTAGATTTTGAATAGGAAAATGACCCATTTTCCTTTTCGTTATTCATTTTCCTTTTCAATTTTTTTTTCCTAAATTTTCTTTTTTCTACTTTTTTTTTTTTTTAGATTTTGAATAGGAAAATGACCCATTTCCTTTTCGTTTTTCATTTTCCTTTTCAATTTTGAATAGGAAAATGACTTATTTTCCTTTTCGATTTTGAATAGGAAAATGGCTTATTTTCCTTTTCGTTTTTCATTTTCCTTTTCGATTTTGAATAGGAAAATGACTCATTTTCCTTTTCGTTATTCATTTTCCTTTTCAATTTTTTTTTTCAAAATTTTTTTTTCGATTTTTTTTTTTTTTTTTTAGATTTTGAATAGGAAAATGACCCATTTTCCTTTTCGTTTTTCATTTTCCTTTTCGATTTTGAATTCACTCTTTTCAGTTTACATAGGTTATCTCCCTTAAGCAGGAGTTATCTAACTTTGCAGGAGGTGTAATTTTTTAGCCCCTCTGTTCTTTTCATTGAAAATCAAAGAAAAATCTAGAGAGATCTGAAAGAAATTACGGATTTCCCTGAATTTCACAAGAACTTTACTATATAAAATCTTTTAAAGTTTACATTTTTATTGCAGATTATTTAATAAGTATTTTTGTAAAAGGAAATGTTTTAAAAAGTTACATAACTATCTCAAAATGTTGGGAAATCCCTTTTCTTTCTGAACCCCTCAAATTTATCATAGGATTTCAACAATAAATCCAGAGAAAATAATTTTTATACCTGATGTAAAGTTAGATAACTCATGCATATGGGAAATAACCTATGTTAACTGAAAAGAGGGAACAAGAAAATGACTCATTTTTCTTTTCGTTATTCATTTTCCTTTTCGTTTTTCATTTTCCTTTTCGATTTTGAATAGGAAAATGGCCCATTTTCCTTTTCGTTATTCATTTTCCTTTTCAAATTTTTTTTTCCAAATTTTTGTTTTACGATTTTTTTTTTAGATTTTTAATAGGAAAATGACCCATTTTCCTTTTCGTTTTTCATTTTCCTTTTCAATTTTGAATAGGAAAATGATTCATTTTCCTTTTCGTTATTCATTTTCCTTTTCTTTATTCATTTTCCTTTTCGTTTTTTATTTTCCTTTTCATTATTCATTTTCCTTTTCGATTTTGAATAGGAAAATGGCCCGTTTTCCTTTTCGTTATTCATTTTCCTTTTCAAATTTTTATTTCAAAATTTTTTTTTTCGATTTTTTTTTTTTTTTTTTTTTTTAGATTTTGAATAGGAAAATGACCCATTTTCCTTTTCGTTTTTCATTTTCCTTTTCGATTTTGAATAGGAAAATGACTCATTTTCCATTTCGTTATTCCCTTTTCGTTTTTCATGAAAATGGCCCATTTTCCTTTTCGTTATTCATTTTCCTTTTCAAATTTTTTTTTCAATTTTTTTTTTCGATTTTTTTTATAGATTTTGAATAGGAAAATGACCCATTTTCCTTTTCGTTTTTCATTTTCCTTTTCGATTTTGAATAGGAAAATGACTCATTTTCCTTTTCGTTATTCGTTTTCCTTTTCGTTTTTCATTTTCCTTTTCGATTTTGAATAGGAAAATGGCCCATTTTCGATTTCGTTATTCATTTTCCTTTTCAAATTTTTTTTTCTAAATGTTTCTTTTTTCATTTTCCTTTTCGTTTTTCATTTTCTTTTTGGATTTTGAATAGGAAAGTGACTCATTTTCCTGTTCGTTAATCATTTTCTTTTCAAATTTTTTTTTAATTTTTTTTTTGCCAATTTTCCCTTTCGTTTTTCATTTTCCTTTTCAATTTTTTTTTCAATTGGTTTTTTTTCATTTTGAATAGGAATATGACCCATTTACCTTTTCGTTTTTCATTTTCCTTTTCAATTTTGAATAGGGAAATGGCCCATTTTCCATTTCTTTATTTATATTCCTTTTCAATTTTTTTTTTTAATTTTTTTTTTTGATTTTTTTTTCTTTTTTTCTTATTTTGAATAAAAAAATGGCCCATATTCCTTTGTGTTTTTAATTTTCCTTTACATTCTTCTTAAAGTTATAAAGTAAACAAAATTCAGGTCTCCGAAGCACAATTTTTAACGCCTTGATGCAAAATCATAAACAGAAAAAAATACACGTGTATCTAAACTATGTTCTCGTTAGATATTTGATTTTTTGTTAGCTACAGATGATCTTTGGTTGTGTTTTTCAAATAGGACAGGACATCAGACAAAGATTGAGAATCTTCTCTGTCTTATTTTTAAGAGATAAATACCTGACAACGATAATCAGTTTTAGATGAAAATTTATGTACTAAGAAATCGCTTCTTCTATCTTTTTGCTTTTTGGAAACGATTGTTTTTCTTTCGTTTCTTTTGTTGATTTTCGACCTTCTAATGTTTTGCTTTAAATGCTGATTAAAAGTTTTTCTTGAAATATGCATACAAGTATATAGCAAAACCAAATATACCGTTTTTTAACAGCTTTGATTGATATTTTGTGTTTTGTACAGTTTTCAAGTTTCAAGATAAAATCTGCCGTTTAATGCCCATAACTTCAATAAGGGGCCATATATACAAGCCACAAAAAGAAACGATACCAAGGCTTTTTAATTTTAACATAGTTCCACGAAACCGTTTGACTGCAATTTGTTATATATATATATGAATAGAATGAAAAACTTATCCTTCAGTTGAAGTAAACAACATTTTTCAATGCCGTCAAATAACGTCAATTTTAACAATAAAATGAAAGAAATGTTAGAATTTTAACCTTGATTATGAAATGTTTCATTTTTTACAATATAAGACAACCAAAAGGCGATCAAAACTGAAACTGGAAAATCTGAAAATCGAATACAACGTCAACGTCAAAACAGAGCAAAATGATAAATTAAATTTTACAGGTTTCTTTGCATTTTAATCTAAGTTTGTTTTTCAAACCTGATATTACACTTTTGACACACATCATCCCAGTACACGTCGAGGACGAAAAACGTCGAAACGTCAAATACAATAAAATCATATCTGTGCTCGAAACTGGTTCATTTATTGCATATCTAATGCTGAACTGACGCCATTTATGAATTGGACTTGAAAAAAGCAATCGAAGCGCCAGGAAAGTGCTTTTGCAAAAATGGCCCTCAAGCAAGGCAAACTCTGAAAGTAGCACACCATCGCTCTTTCATCACGCTATTTAAAGATCATACGATTGTTTTTTCCACTTTTAAACTGTTCAATTTTGTAACTTAAAATGATCGCGTAAAGTTACTTGTTTAAGAAGTCAGCCTTAAGATCAGTTTAATAATTTTGGTATCGTTTATTTTTGTGCCTAATATATATTTATAGAGATTTTTAAGAGCTCAAGTAACTGACCAATGTCATGATAAAACGCTAATTTTACCTTTTAAAAAAGGAAATAACAAAAATTACCGAACTGGGATGAGCAATCCTAATATCCAAGAAGAAAAGAGGAAAAACAAGACGACATACCCTACTATACCTTGACTTTTGTATGATTTTTATATTGTAAGCGACCATAACGGGTTTTTTGTGTGTAAAAGTCCAAATAATCAGGCATGTTGTATTTTGTCCTAAATAGTTAATCTGATGGAAGCCTGTTACATGTAGTGCCAAGCAAGACTAAAATATTTGTTTTAACAAGATTCCACCGCTTATTGAATTGCGGCCGCCACTTTAATATATTGCGGTCGTTACTTATTATGTTGCGGCCACCAAAAATAATATTACGGTCGTCACTAATTATTTTATCGGCCGTCACTAATTATTTTATCGGCCGTCACTAATTATTTTATCGGCCGCCACTTAATATTTATGGTAGCTGCCTCTTAATGCATCTGGCGGCCGGCACCTATTATATAGCAGCTGCAAAATAAATAAAGTGGATGTTGGGACATAACAAGTGGTGGCGGCCATTTACTTAAGTGGCGATTGTGTTATAATATAAGGTGACCACAGATAGTCTAAGTGGCGGTCACCAGATAAATTATGAGGCGGTCGTCGTCTCCTGTTAAAACAAATGTTTAAGTCTTACTAAGCACTCATATAATCTTATATAACAATTAGTTGTAGCCATAGGTTCGTTTGTAATATTCCTTTCTTTCATACTAAAAATTTCTTGGTTCTATTTACACTAGCACTCGTCAGTAATCTCATCACAGCATCCAATATTACAAGAACGAGGAGGGTACTTTATCGTTATTGTCGTACGAGTGTGACATTTGGTATGAGCATTGAAAAATAATATAACGTGTGGCATAAGCAAAACTCGCATGTTATAACTGACGATTACGTAGCGCCAATAGTAGTAATATAGACTAAATGCTTGCGTCACGACTTAACTCGTGCTCTTTCTGGTTTCAAAAAAGAACGCTGAGCACGATATTTTGGCTCTCATATTCACACATTGAAGACTCTGCTCCAATACCTTAAGTGTTTAAAAATGTCGGGTGCACTATAGCGATTGCGCTCATCTAAATAAAAAAAATATTGAAAGTGGAGGCCTAAGTTAACATCCAGTAATTCTGGTGACCAATGCTTGAAACAGTAGCTTTTTGGTTCAAAAACCATGTGTTAAAATCGTTTTCTGTTACAACAATTATCAAAACGATAATGTCTCTTTTAGTGGTTAACAGCAGGCTCAATACTAGGTGTGAAATTCGCCCGTACACGGCATTTCGGTTGGAAGAGTTTTGAACAAGGGAATTCCCCTTTAATTTATTTCGACGGGAGAAATCAGTCCCAAAACATTGTCTTGGTCTGAAATACCATTTTTGTAAAAGAAAATCTTGAAAACATTCCAATGAATTACAAACAGTGTAAAAAAGGGTTAAGGGATTTTTAAAAAGTGCATCAAGAGTCAAATGGGTACTTCAGAAGCCTTACCAATAGCATAACAAACGTATAACACGAAACATCGATGCTTTTTAAAGAACTTCTGAAAATTCTAATCTTAAGGAAAATCGGTTATCATCTGAATAAATTGAATCTGCGCATGCGCCAAGCCTAACTGCGCAATCGAAGATCCATAAAAGAAAGCGCACACCTACTTAATAAAATCCCTTTCCGATCATTTTTTCTTTCTGTATATATACAAATGGCACAGGTAAATGTCGCTGTTTCGACTATACTAATTGCCGCTGTTTTGATGCATGTTTTGTCGCTATTTTGATATATCGCTATTTTGAAAAAGGGTGAAATGTCGCTGTTTTGAAAATGACCGAAGCTGTTAGATACGTTTATAAACAATGCATTAGTCTTTAACCTAGCCTGGCTTTGACGTGGCGTCTTATAAAACAATTGTAAAATTTCAATGCACGACGGCATCAAGCCGTAACGTAAAACACATGTACAGTAACGTAAAACACATTTTAACGGTTTTTCTGATATTTTGCAAAAACTACTTGTCACAAAGTATTCATTTATAAACCGTTTTAATTCTATTAACATGCCTCTTTTTTTGTGTTAGCTTCGAACTCGTCTTTCCAGATTGAATGTTCTCCGAGAAATCGCCGTTACGTAAAACACGCCCTTAAAAAAATTAAGTCAACAAATTTTCATTTAGTAACGATTATATAAGCAATTTCTTTGCCAAAATTATGCGGGATTTCATTTCTGAGCAACATAACTCGTTTCATGTTAGTTGCAACCTTTTTTAAATTTCCAAGCCATTTTCCCGGTGGATATGTCGACTTATAGCAGCCGTAACGTAAAACACACTTTTTCAGGAGACATCTCCGGAATACCCGTTGCTTAGCAGCAAAAAAATATTACTATGAATGAAGTGGAACCTGTCTACAATAATATGTCTTAACTTTGAAAACCGGGCAGCCATATTTAATTTTTGCAATATCTCTAAAATTATACCGACGTTCATTGGACATAGGAAAATCTTATTTAATGTCTAATATGATAAATGGTTTTAATCTAAATATTCGGCTTAAGAAATAATTGTTCTCTAAAATATTATAATTTTCAAAATATTACAATAAAATTTTATTCTATGGAAACGGTGCCAAACTGGTAGGTCTCAGAAGACAAAAACGGCATTTTTACGTTATAATTGTACATTTTAAAAGGGAAAATGAGTGATGTGTGTGATTGAAATCTGATAATAAGAAATCTTGCATGCAACGTTCTTTTGAAACAGAGGATAGCAGTTTGAGAGCTGTCTTGCAAACAAACTGATTGACACAATTCTTAATGGCATGCGCCCTCGAATTGCTAATAGTTTAACGAGATTTTAGCAACTAAAGAAAAAGTGGCCCCTATAGATTTGCAACAACTTAGTCAAAATTCGAATTCTTATTGATATTGCAACAACTGATGATAGAAAGCACGACTTTTTTATGTGATGTAATTTCAATTTTTTTTGTATGTTGTGTTCCTTTTTTTTAAGAGGGTATATAACTTTGACACGACAAAGAAACACTTGTTGAAATAAAACTTTGTGAAGAGTTTGTGGGGTAGCCGATAATATTAAAGCACAAGCAAGACTAATATTTTTTTAATACTGAAAACTTATTTTCAGATTATAAGCGAGATACCGGAATAACAGAACGAAGTTGCTATTAAAGAATACTTTACGAAAGGCACACAGGTCAATGCGAACAAACTGGTCAATATGGAAAAGCGCAGTATAAAAAATCATAGACTTATTTTAATACTTTTACATTTCACGCATAACTATGAATAGTAAAAGACAACAAAACTTTGGGTGAGAGACAACAATAGAATATAATATATCAAAAGGAATATAAAACCGAATTAAACTTTGTCACCACCGATGAATTAGGCTATCGACAAAATACATGCATATACATGTATAAATAGATTAAAGAGGCGAAATTATCTATCCATTGTTCACCGCACATCCATAAAAGATAATGAGATGTGGAATAAGTGTACGCGACACAGCTTCAACATTGACAACGATTTAAACATCAACAACGAACCACAACCAGTAGCCTTCAATGTGACCAGCGGTCGCTGCTCACTGTTTTGCAATTGGCCTTAGATTGAAAATAAACTACATATGATTCAAGCCAAATCCTAAAGTGTCGATAAAAGACCCCCTTCTTGACATAAAAACAAATAGCATATAAATACGACGACTTTGGTTAGGACATACATATTATATGAATGTCATGTGTCATCGATGGAGATATATGTTAAAAATATGCTTTTTAAAGTGATTTATAATCTTTGAACTTTTAGAGTTTAAGTAGTATTCTAATTTAAAGTCAGGTAGAGAGTAGAACATCATTTTTGTTATTCAGTCTCTTTTGCTTAGATTAATTTATTTGGTTACAAAACCAAATTTCAACAAGATTTCATATTTGATTTTATTCTAACATATGAACACAGTATATGAAAATATAACTTCCCAGAAAGAATAATCTTTGGCTGGTTAGGGAGCGATCATTTGATTGTTAAAAGGGAGGGGGCTATGGTGAACTTTGAAATAAAAAGGCAGGATGGCAAACATCCAGATATAAAATGGCATGCCAGTGCTTTGAATTAAAAAAGGCAGGATGGTATTTTTTGCTCAAAAGAAATAATAAAAGATTGAAAATAAAACAAAAAATGCGCGTGCTACCGCACATAAAAAATAGGCTAGTTTTTTTTTCACGAAAATAAAAAGGCAGGAAGAAAATATCCATAGCCCACCCTCCCCCATTAAAACTAAATAGTTGCCACCTTATAAAGATAATTTTTGTTTAATGACAAACTTTGGCCGACATATTTAGATGGACTGATACACAATTTAAATATTAATTTGTATATGCGTTAATGCTGATGTTTTTTTATAATATTCGCATAATTAATCCTCCTATGAATTTTAACTTGTTTACAAACATTATTAATAATTCTTTTCTATGTTTGTTGTAAAGTGATTAAATTAAGATTTACTGTTGATTTTTTTTAAATCTACGTTTCATAGGGAAGCGGGGTATACTAAGTTCAGCGTCAAACATGAAGTAGAAGTCAGAAACAACCAAAAAGTCTTTAAAAATACCTTTAAATACCTATAGTTTGTTATACTGAACTTCAAAACCAAATTTTAAATCATTCTCATGTGCGGTTTCTGGGAAAATTTTAACGGGAATTTGTATACCAATTTTCATATCGGCTCAGCACGCGAGTACAAAACGGGAAATTGAAGTCGGACAGTTCCAGAAATCGCTTAGTACATACAATTCAGTATACTGAAGAGCCTGTCAAGTTTTAAAACATTTTCTTGCACAGTTTGTGAAAACAAACCCCGAGGCAATTTATTTTATTTAATTCACCTATCGGCCGGCCGATAAATAGGGCGTAGAAATCCGACAGATCTTAAAATTTCTAAGAAAATACTGTTTGTCATACTTAACCACCCAAATTTCAAATATGAGTAGTTTTCATGTATGGTTTCCGAAAAATGCTTGACAGAAATTTTCGTACGGACAAACGTGCATAAGTAAAACGGTATGCCCCCGACACGGTTATTGTCACAGTGGCAAACATAAAGTAAACAGATTTACATGCATATGCATTTGAAACAGACAAACATGTTAAAAATCAAAATGTCTCAAAATTGTCACCCAAGTTTGCTAGTTGCGTCTCTTTATACGTCTATTAATTAAGTAACCATTACAACATCTGCATATGGTGAACATATGTCATTTTATGTCTTTTTACCCAACACCGTTGTCTCGTTGACCGCCTTTAACTAGATATACGTCTGATACAGTCTTTACAAAGTTTTTCCTCGATATCAGCCATTGCGGACAAAATATTGTCAGATGAAATGGATCGTGATTGTTTATTAGTTTTGGTTGTTTGTTTTTCTGAGATGATCACCTTACTATCTCTATATCTTATGTGTCTCACAACGTTTAATCGTGTTGTGTTTTCTGTTACTACTGTACGCTCGGGTCGCAACGGAAGAGAAAGGCTTGGTATCATAAAACCTGGTTAAACCAACCATTTCTCTGGAAATGCCTGTGTACTAAGTCAGGACCATCGTGATCTTTAAGTTCTCTGATGTGTCTCTGTATTGTTTCGTCTTTTCTTCTTGGGCATTTGAGATTGAACACCACAGCTCGATAGTTATGTTATAACCTTTATTATTGGACCGATCAGATGCTAGGACCTTTAGCCAAAAAGGTTAATGTTGCCAAATACCATTTTAATATGAAGAGCATAGACATACACGTAACAGTTAAACAAAAACAAAAACAAAAACGATTAAGAGGTCAAATTATGACTATGTTTAACCTATGCGGATGATAATTCCTCTTCCAATGGCTTCAATTGACCAGTGTGAAGCTAGCCTGCAATTTAATATCACGCAATTCCACTATCCCGCAATTGTCATCCTGCAATTTTATTCTGGTGCGTTGTTTTATTATGAAAGAATAAATGGTGAAATGACTAGTTAAATTTTACAGAGTAAAATATAAACGGTGCAACAAAACATTTTACGACGCAGAAAGTCAAATTTTAGTCGAAAATATAATTTCAAAACTCTCATAGTAAATTCATTTAAATATTTTTAATATAACTTTAAATAATTGATTTTTCTTTATTTTGTACGATTATTATAACAATTAAATTTCTGAAATTAAAGGGAAATAATCCATATGTAACAACTGAATTGATGATGATTAATGACATCGTGATTGTCAGAGGGGAAAATTAAAATGTTTTACTCATGCCTGTCCGTCCGTCCGTCCCTCCGTCTGTACGTTTTTCTGTACGTCCGTCCTTTCGAATTTCAGGAATTTCAGACACAAACTTTTCTTAGAAAACGTCGAACATCTGAAATTGAAACTAATTAAATGATGCATTTTCAGTATTAAATTACAAGTTTATGTAACTTATCAGGGGCTTGAATTCTGGTCATTTATATCAACTTTAAAAATTGACCCCTTACTCTTTAAAACCCATTTAGGGGGGGGGCTAATTTTTTTAAGCAGGGGCGGATCCAGGATTTCAGGTAAAAAGGGGGGGGGGCGTAACTTGTTTTTGGTGGAAAATATCGCCGAGCGTGGCACAATATATTTTTTAGTGTTTTTAACGTTGATTTTATGCAAAACACATAATTTTTGCCAGTTTTTTTTTAGGGCGTATGTCGGGTCCGCCTCCTTCAATCCACGCCTGTTGACCAGAAGTCAAGCCCCTGTGGTATAAATTATTCCTAATTCACGTTTTAGACCTGTTGAGTTGGGTCAAGTTGTTGAGTTTATTTGTTGCACAAATGGTGATTTTATATACTTCTTGTATGAAGTGGGGCGGAAATAAAAATCGACTTGAAAAATGTTTCAAACGTGCATAAGAAAAAGTGTTCTGAGTTTTTCAACAGGTCAGTTGGCTCGCTTGAAGTATTCCGCCAAAATCAATCAGTGGTAACTTCTTGACTTGACATAGTAGTTTTATTTAAAAAATGTAAGAAATATATATATAGTTTCGGGGAATACCATGTGCATTCCGTTAAGATCACTACCTTCAAAATGATTGCAATATTCTAAAACTACATATACCGCAGTCATATTCACGAAAATGTTAACGGCCTTATGAGATAAAAAAAAAAAAAAAAAAAATGACCTTTTGAAAAATAATGACAGTCAAAGTACCCCCAGACCAGGTCTCGGGTCCACTATTACAGGGGGTGTAGAATAGTGTTCCCGGGCAAAGTTTTTAATGCCGCCTGGCATGGTTATTGCCTATTGGCAGGTCTATTGCCCAGTATAAGTGCCGGAGTGGGTAAATGCACCTTTTGAAAAATAATGACAGTCAAAGTACCCCCAGACCAGGTCTCGGGTCCACTATTGCAGGGGGTGTAGAATATTGTTCCCGGGCAAAGTTTTTAATGCCGCCTGGCATGGTTATTGCCAATTGGCAGGTCTATTGCCCAGTATAAGTGCCGGAGTGGGTAAATGCACCTTTTGAAAAATAATGACAGTAAAAGTACCCCCAGACCAGGTCTCGGGTCCACTATTGCAGGGGGTGTATTGCAGGGGGTGTAGAATAGTGTTCCCGGGCAAAGTTTTTAATGCCGTGTGGCATGGTTATTGCCAATTGGCAGGTCTATTGCCCAGTATAAGTGCCGGAGTGGGTAAATGCACCTTTTGAAAAATAATGACAGGGTACTTTGACTGTCATTATTTTTCAAAAGGTGCATTTACCCACTCCGGCACTTATACTGGGCAATAGACCTGCCAATTGGCAATAACCATGCCAGGCGGCATTAAAAACTTTGCCCGGGAACACTATTCTACACCCCCTGCAATAGTGGACCCGAGACCTGGTCTGGGGGTACTTTGACTGTCATTATTTTTCAAAAGGTCATTTACCCACTCCGGCACTTATACTGGGCAATAGACCTGCCAATTGGCAATAACCATGCCAGGCGGCATTAAAAACTTTGCCCGGGAACACTATTCTACACCCCCTGCAATAGTGGACCCGAGACCTGGTCTGGGGGTACTTTGACTGTCATTATTTTTCAAAAGGTGCATTTACCCACTCCGGCACTTATACTGGGCAATAGACCTGCCAATTGGCAATAACCATGCCAGGCGGCATTAAAAACTTTGCCCGGGAACACTATTCTACACCCCCTGCAATAGTGGACCCGAGACCTGGTCTGGGGGTACTTTGACTGTCATTATTTTTCAAAAGGTCATTTACCCACTCCGGCACTTATACTGGGCAATAGACCTGCCAATTGGCAATAACCATGCCAGGCGGCATTAAAAACTTTGCCCGGGAACACTATTCTACACCCCCTGCAATAGTGGACCCGAGACCTGGTCTGGGGGTACTTTGACTGTCATTATTTTTCAAAAGGTGCATTTACCCACTCCGGCACTTATACTGGGCAATAGACCTGCCAATTGGCAATAACCATGCCAGGCGGCATTAAAAACTTTGCCCGGGAACACTATTCTACACCCCCTGCAATAGTGGACCCGAGACCTGGTCTGGGGGTACTTTGACTGTCATTATTTTTCAAAAGGTCATTTACCCACTCCGGCACTTATACTGGGCAATAGACCTGCCAATTGGCAATAACCATGCCAGGCGGCATTAAAAACTTTGCCCGGGAACACTATTCTACACCCCCTGCAATAGTGGACCCGAGACCTGGTCTGGGGGTACTTTGACTGTCATTATTTTTCAAAAGGTGCATTTACCCACTCCGGCACTTATACTGGGCAATAGACCTGCCAATTGGCAATAACCATGCCAGGCGGCATTAAAAACTTTGCCCGGGAACACTATTCTACACCCCCTGCAATAGTGGACCCGAGACCTGGTCTGGGGGTACTTTGACTGTCATTATTTTTCAAAAGGTCATTTACCCACTCCGGCACTTATACTGGGCAATAGACCTGCCAATTGGCAATAACCATGCCAGGCGGCATTAAAAACTTTGCCCGGGAACACTATTCTACACCCCCTGCAATAGTGGACCCGAGACCTGGTCTGGGGGTACTTTGACTGTCATTATTTTTCAAAAGGTGCATTTACCCACTCCGGCACTTATACTGGGCAATAGACCTGCCAATTGGCAATAACCATGCCAGGCGGCATTAAAAACTTTGCCCGGGAACACTATTCTACACCCCCTGCAATAGTGGACCCGAGACCTGGTCTGGGGGTACTTTGACTGTCATTATTTTTCAAAAGGTCATTTACCCACTCCGGCACTTATACTGGGCAATAGACCTGCCAATTGGCAATAACCATGCCAGGCGGCATTAAAAACTTTGCCCGGGAACACTATTCTACACCCCCTGCAATAGTGGACCCGAGACCTGGTCTGGGGGTACTTTGACTGTCATTATTTTTCAAAAGGTGCATTTACCCACTCCGGCACTTATACTGGGCAATAGACCTGCCAATTGGCAATAACCATGCCAGGCGGCATTAAAAACTTTGCCCGGGAACACTATTCTACACCCCCTGCAATAGTGGACCCGAGACCTGGTCTGGGGGTACTTTGACTGTCATTATTTTTCAAAAGGTCATTTACCCACTCCGGCACTTATACTGGGCAATAGACCTGCCAATTGGCAATAACCATGCCAGGCGGCATTAAAAACTTTGCCCGGGAACACTATTCTACACCCCCTGCAATAGTGGACCCGAGACCTGGTCTGGGGGTACTTTGACTGTCATTATTTTTCAAAAGGTGCATTTACCCACTCCGGCACTTATACTGGGCAATAGACCTGCCAATTGGCAATAACCATGCCAGGCGGCATTAAAAACTTTGCCCGGGAACACTATTCTACACCCCCTGCAATAGTGGACCCGAGACCTGGTCTGGGGGTACTTTGACTGTCATTATTTTTCAAAAGGTCATTTACCCACTCCGGCACTTATACTGGGCAATAGACCTGCCAATTGGCAATAACCATGCCAGGCGGCATTAAAAACTTTGCCCGGGAACACTATTCTACACCCCCTGCAATAGTGGACCCGAGACCTGGTCTGGGGGTACTTTGACTGTCATTATTTTTCAAAAGGTGCATTTACCCACTCCGGCACTTATACTGGGCAATAGACCTGCCAATTGGCAATAACCATGCCAGGCGGCATTAAAAACTTTGCCCGGGAACACTATTCTACACCCCCTGCAATAGTGGACCCGAGACCTGGTCTGGGGGTACTTTGACTGTCATTATTTTTCAAAAGGTCATTTACCCACTCCGGCACTTATACTGGGCAATAGACCTGCCAATTGGCAATAACCATGCCAGGCGGCATTAAAAACTTTGCCCGGGAACACTATTCTACACCCCCTGCAATAGTGGACCCGAGACCTGGTCTGGGGGTACTTTGACTGTCATTATTTTTCAAAAGGTGCATTTACCCACTCCGGCACTTATACTGGGCAATAGACCTGCCAATTGGCAATAACCATGCCAGGCGGCATTAAAAACTTTGCCCGGGAACACTATTCTACACCCCCTGCAATAGTGGACCCGAGACCTGGTCTGGGGGTACTTTGACTGTCATTATTTTTCAAAAGGTCATTTACCCACTCCGGCACTTATACTGGGCAATAGACCTGCCAATTGGCAATAACCATGCCAGGCGGCATTAAAAACTTTGCCCGGGAACACTATTCTACACCCCCTGCAATAGTGGACCCGAGACCTGGTCTGGGGGTACTTTGACTGTCATTATTTTTCAAAAGGTGCATTTACCCACTCCGGCACTTATACTGGGCAATAGACCTGCCAATTGGCAATAACCATGCCAGGCGGCAATAAAAACTTTGCCCGGGAACACTATTCTACACCCCCTGCAATAGTGGACCCGAGACCTGGTCTGGGGGTACTTTGACTGTCATTATTTTTCAAAAGGTCATTTACCCACTCCGGCACTTATACTGGGCAATAGACCTGCCAATTGGCAATAACCATGCCAGGCGGCATTAAAAACTTTGCCCGGGAACACTATTCTACACCCCCTGCAATAGTGGACCCGAGACCTGGTCTGGGGGTACTTTGACTGTCATTATTTTTCAAAAGGTGCATTTACCCACTCCGGCACTTATACTGGGCAATAGACCTGCCAATTGGCAATAACCATGCCAGGCGGCATTAAAAACTTTGCCCGGGAACACTATTCTACACCCCCTGCAATAGTGGACCCGAGACCTGGTCTGGGGGTACTTTGACTGTCATTATTTTTCAAAAGGTCATTTACCCACTCCGGCACTTATACTGGGCAATAGACCTGCCAATTGGCAATAACCATGCCAGGCGGCATTAAAAACTTTGCCCGGGAACACTATTCTACACCCCCTGCAATAGTGGACCCGAGACCTGGTCTGGGGGTACTTTGACTGTCATTATTTTTCAAAAGGTGCATTTACCCACTCCGGCACTTATACTGGGCAATAGACCTGCCAATTGGCAATAACCATGCCAGGCGGCATTAAAAACTTTGCCCGGGAACACTATTCTACACCCCCTGCAATAGTGGACCCGAGACCTGGTCTGGGGGTACTTTGACTGTCATTATTTTTCAAAAGGTCATTTACCCACTCCGGCACTTATACTGGGCAATAGACCTGCCAATTGGCAATAACCATGCCAGGCGGCATTAAAAACTTTGCCCGGGAACACTATTCTACACCCCCTGCAATAGTGGACCCGAGACCTGGTCTGGGGGTACTTTGACTGTCATTATTTTTCAAAAGGTGCATTTACCCACTCCGGCACTTATACTGGGCAATAGACCTGCCAATTGGCAATAACCATGCCAGGCGGCATTAAAAACTTTGCCCGGGAACACTATTCTACACCCCCTGCAATAGTGGACCCGAGACCTGGTCTGGGGGTACTTTGACTGTCATTATTTTTCAAAAGGTCATTTACCCACTCCGGCACTTATACTGGGCAATAGACCTGCCAATTGGCAATAACCATGCCAGGCGGCATTAAAAACTTTGCCCGGGAACACTATTCTACACCCCCTGCAATAGTGGACCCGAGACCTGGTCTGGGGGTACTTTGACTGTCATTATTTTTCAAAAGGTGCATTTACCCACTCCGGCACTTATACTGGGCAATAGACCTGCCAATTGGCAATAACCATGCCAGGCGGCATTAAAAACTTTGCCCGGGAACACTATTCTACACCCCCTGCAATAGTGGACCCGAGACCTGGTCTGGGGGTACTTTGACTGTCATTATTTTTCAAAAGGTCATTTACCCACTCCGGCACTTATACTGGGCAATAGACCTGCCAATTGGCAATAACCATGCCAGGCGGCATTAAAAACTTTGCCCGGGAACACTATTCTACACCCCCTGCAATAGTGGACCCGAGACCTGGTCTGGGGGTACTTTGACTGTCATTATTTTTCAAAAGGTGCATTTACCCACTCCGGCACTTATACTGGGCAATAGACCTGCCAATTGGCAATAACCATGCCAGGCGGCATTAAAAACTTTGCCCGGGAACACTATTCTACACCCCCTGCAATAGTGGACCCGAGACCTGGTCTGGGGGTACTTTGACTGTCATTATTTTTCAAAAGGTCATTTACCCACTCCGGCACTTATACTGGGCAATAGACCTGCCAATTGGCAATAACCATGCCAGGCGGCATTAAAAACTTTGCCCGGGAACACTATTCTACACCCCCTGCAATAGTGGACCCGAGACCTGGTCTGGGGGTACTTTGACTGTCATTATTTTTCAAAAGGTGCATTTACCCACTCCGGCACTTATACTGGGCAATAGACCTGCCAATTGGCAATAACCATGCCAGGCGGCATTAAAAACTTTGCCCGGGAACACTATTCTACACCCCCTGCAATAGTGGACCCGAGACCTGGTCTGGGGGTACTTTGACTGTCATTATTTTTCAAAAGGTCATTTACCCACTCCGGCACTTATACTGGGCAATAGACCTGCCAATTGGCAATAACCATGCCAGGCGGCATTAAAAACTTTGCCCGGGAACACTATTCTACACCCCCTGCAATAGTGGACCCGAGACCTGGTCTGGGGGTACTTTGACTGTCATTATTTTTCAAAAGGTGCATTTACCCACTCCGGCACTTATACTGGGCAATAGACCTGCCAATTGGCAATAACCATGCCAGGCGGCATTAAAAACTTTGCCCGGGAACACTATTCTACACCCCCTGCAATAGTGGACCCGAGACCTGGTCTGGGGGTACTTTGACTGTCATTATTTTTCAAAAGGTCATTTACCCACTCCGGCACTTATACTGGGCAATAGACCTGCCAATTGGCAATAACCATGCCAGGCGGCATTAAAAACTTTGCCCGGGAACACTATTCTACACCCCCTGCAATAGTGGACCCGAGACCTGGTCTGGGGGTACTTTGACTGTCATTATTTTTCAAAAGGTGCATTTACCCACTCCGGCACTTATACTGGGCAATAGACCTGCCAATTGGCAATAACCATGCCAGGCGGCATTAAAAACTTTGCCCGGGAACACTATTCTACACCCCCTGCAATAGTGGACCCGAGACCTGGTCTGGGGGTACTTTGACTGTCATTATTTTTCAAAAGGTCATTTACCCACTCCGGCACTTATACTGGGCAATAGACCTGCCAATTGGCAATAACCATGCCAGGCGGCATTAAAAACTTTGCCCGGGAACACTATTCTACACCCCCTGCAATAGTGGACCCGAGACCTGGTCTGGGGGTACTTTGACTGTCATTATTTTTCAAAAGGTGCATTTACCCACTCCGGCACTTATACTGGGCAATAGACCTGCCAATTGGCAATAACCATGCCAGGCGGCATTAAAAACTTTGCCCGGGAACACTATTCTACACCCCCTGCAATAGTGGACCCGAGACCTGGTCTGGGGGTACTTTGACTGTCATTATTTTTCAAAAGGTCATTTACCCACTCCGGCACTTATACTGGGCAATAGACCTGCCAATTGGCAATAACCATGCCAGGCGGCATTAAAAACTTTGCCCGGGAACACTATTCTACACCCCCTGCAATAGTGGACCCGAGACCTGGTCTGGGGGTACTTTGACTGTCATTATTTTTCAAAAGGTGCATTTACCCACTCCGGCACTTATACTGGGCAATAGACCTGCCAATTGGCAATAACCATGCCAGGCGGCATTAAAAACTTTGCCCGGGAACACTATTCTACACCCCCTGCAATAGTGGACCCGAGACCTGGTCTGGGGGTACTTTGACTGTCATTATTTTTCAAAAGGTCATTTACCCACTCCGGCACTTATACTGGGCAATAGACCTGCCAATTGGCAATAACCATGCCAGGCGGCATTAAAAACTTTGCCCGGGAACACTATTCTACACCCCCTGCAATAGTGGACCCGAGACCTGGTCTGGGGGTACTTTGACTGTCATTATTTTTCAAAAGGTGCATTTACCCACTCCGGCACTTATACTGGGCAATAGACCTGCCAATTGGCAATAACCATGCCAGGCGGCATTAAAAACTTTGCCCGGGAACACTATTCTACACCCCCTGCAATAGTGGACCCGAGACCTGGTCTGGGGGTACTTTGACTGTCATTATTTTTCAAAAGGTCATTTACCCACTCCGGCACTTATACTGGGCAATAGACCTGCCAATTGGCAATAACCATGCCAGGCGGCATTAAAAACTTTGCCCGGGAACACTATTCTACACCCCCTGCAATAGTGGACCCGAGACCTGGTCTGGGGGTACTTTGACTGTCATTATTTTTCAAAAGGTGCATTTACCCACTCCGGCACTTATACTGGGCAATAGACCTGCCAATTGGCAATAACCATGCCAGGCGGCATTAAAAACTTTGCCCGGGAACACTATTCTACACCCCCTGCAATAGTGGACCCGAGACCTGGTCTGGGGGTACTTTGACTGTCATTATTTTTCAAAAGGTCATTTACCCACTCCGGCACTTATACTGGGCAATAGACCTGCCAATTGGCAATAACCATGCCAGGCGGCATTAAAAACTTTGCCCGGGAACACTATTCTACACCCCCTGCAATAGTGGACCCGAGACCTGGTCTGGGGGTACTTTGACTGTCATTATTTTTCAAAAGGTGCATTTACCCACTCCGGCACTTATACTGGGCAATAGACCTGCCAATTGGCAATAACCATGCCAGGCGGCATTAAAAACTTTGCCCGGGAACACTATTCTACACCCCCTGCAATAGTGGACCCGAGACCTGGTCTGGGGGTACTTTGACTGTCATTATTTTTCAAAAGGTCATTTACCCACTCCGGCACTTATACTGGGCAATAGACCTGCCAATTGGCAATAACCATGCCAGGCGGCATTAAAAACTTTGCCCGGGAACACTATTCTACACCCCCTGCAATAGTGGACCCGAGACCTGGTCTGGGGGTACTTTGACTGTCATTATTTTTCAAAAGGTGCATTTACCCACTCCGGCACTTATACTGGGCAATAGACCTGCCAATTGGCAATAACCATGCCAGGCGGCATTAAAAACTTTGCCCGGGAACACTATTCTACACCCCCTGCAATAGTGGACCCGAGACCTGGTCTGGGGGTACTTTGACTGTCATTATTTTTCAAAAGGTGCATTTACCCACTCCGGCACTTATACTGGGCAATAGACCTGCCAATTGGCAATAACCATGCCAGGCGGCATTAAAAACTTTGCCCGGGAACACTATTCTACACCCCCTGCAATAGTGGACCCGAGACCTGGTCTGGGGGTACTTTGACTGTCATTATTTTTCAAAAGGTGCATTTACCCACTCCGGCACTTATACTGGGCAATAGACCTGCCAATTGGCAATAACCATGCCAGGCGGCATTAAAAACTTTGCCCGGGAACACTATTCTACACCCCCTGCAATAGTGGACCCGAGACCTGGTCTGGGGGTACTTTGACTGTCATTATTTTTCAAAAGGTCATTTACCCACTCCGGCACTTATACTGGGCAATAGACCTGCCAATTGGCAATAACCATGCCAGGCGGCATTAAAAACTTTGCCCGGGAACACTATTCTACACCCCCTGCAATAGTGGACCCGAGACCTGGTCTGGGGGTACTTTGACTGTCATTATTTTTCAAAAGGTGCATTTACCCACTCCGGCACTTATACTGGGCAATAGACCTGCCAATTGGCAATAACCATGCCAGGCGGCATTAAAAACTTTGCCCGGGAACACTATTCTACACCCCCTGCAATAGTGGACCCGAGACCTGGTCTGGGGGTACTTTGACTGTCATTATTTTTCAAAAGGTCATTTACCCACTCCGGCACTTATACTGGGCAATAGACCTGCCAATTGGCAATAACCATGCCAGGCGGCATTAAAAACTTTGCCCGGGAACACTATTCTACACCCCCTGCAATAGTGGACCCGAGACCTGGTCTGGGGGTACTTTGACTGTCATTATTTTTCAAAAGGTGCATTTACCCACTCCGGCACTTATACTGGGCAATAGACCTGCCAATTGGCAATAACCATGCCAGGCGGCATTAAAAACTTTGCCCGGGAACACTATTCTACACCCCCTGCAATAGTGGACCCGAGACCTGGTCTGGGGGTACTTTGACTGTCATTATTTTTCAAAAGGTCATTTACCCACTCCGGCACTTATACTGGGCAATAGACCTGCCAATTGGCAATAACCATGCCAGGCGGCATTAAAAACTTTGCCCGGGAACACTATTCTACACCCCCTGCAATAGTGGACCCGAGACCTGGTCTGGGGGTACTTTGACTGTCATTATTTTTCAAAAGGTGCATTTACCCACTCCGGCACTTATACTGGGCAATAGACCTGCCAATTGGCAATAACCATGCCAGGCGGCATTAAAAACTTTGCCCGGGAACACTATTCTACACCCCCTGCAATAGTGGACCCGAGACCTGGTCTGGGGGTACTTTGACTGTCATTATTTTTCAAAAGGTCATTTACCCACTCCGGCACTTATACTGGGCAATAGACCTGCCAATTGGCAATAACCATGCCAGGCGGCATTAAAAACTTTGCCCGGGAACACTATTCTACACCCCCTGCAATAGTGGACCCGAGACCTGGTCTGGGGGTACTTTGACTGTCATTATTTTTCAAAAGGTGCATTTACCCACTCCGGCACTTATACTGGGCAATAGACCTGCCAATTGGCAATAACCATGCCAGGCGGCATTAAAAACTTTGCCCGGGAACACTATTCTACACCCCCTGCAATAGTGGACCCGAGACCTGGTCTGGGGGTACTTTGACTGTCATTATTTTTCAAAAGGTCATTTACCCACTCCGGCACTTATACTGGGCAATAGACCTGCCAATTGGCAATAACCATGCCAGGCGGCATTAAAAACTTTGCCCGGGAACACTATTCTACACCCCCTGCAATAGTGGACCCGAGACCTGGTCTGGGGGTACTTTGACTGTCATTATTTTTCAAAAGGTGCATTTACCCACTCCGGCACTTATACTGGGCAATAGACCTGCCAATTGGCAATAACCATGCCAGGCGGCATTAAAAACTTTGCCCGGGAACACTATTCTACACCCCCTGCAATAGTGGACCCGAGACCTGGTCTGGGGGTACTTTGACTGTCATTATTTTTCAAAAGGTCATTTACCCACTCCGGCACTTATACTGGGCAATAGACCTGCCAATTGGCAATAACCATGCCAGGCGGCATTAAAAACTTTGCCCGGGAACACTATTCTACACCCCCTGCAATAGTGGACCCGAGACCTGGTCTGGGGGTACTTTGACTGTCATTATTTTTCAAAAGGTGCATTTACCCACTCCGGCACTTATACTGGGCAATAGACCTGCCAATTGGCAATAACCATGCCAGGCGGCATTAAAAACTTTGCCCGGGAACACTATTCTACACCCCCTGCAATAGTGGACCCGAGACCTGGTCTGGGGGTACTTTGACTGTCATTATTTTTCAAAAGGTCATTTACCCACTCCGGCACTTATACTGGGCAATAGACCTGCCAATTGGCAATAACCATGCCAGGCGGCATTAAAAACTTTGCCCGGGAACACTATTCTACACCCCCTGCAATAGTGGACCCGAGACCTGGTCTGGGGGTACTTTGACTGTCATTATTTTTCAAAAGGTGCATTTACCCACTCCGGCACTTATACTGGGCAATAGACCTGCCAATTGGCAATAACCATGCCAGGCGGCATTAAAAACTTTGCCCGGGAACACTATTCTACACCCCCTGCAATAGTGGACCCGAGACCTGGTCTGGGGGTACTTTGACTGTCATTATTTTTCAAAAGGTCATTTACCCACTCCGGCACTTATACTGGGCAATAGACCTGCCAATTGGCAATAACCATGCCAGGCGGCATTAAAAACTTTGCCCGGGAACACTATTCTACACCCCCTGCAATAGTGGACCCGAGACCTGGTCTGGGGGTACTTTGACTGTCATTATTTTTCAAAAGGTGCATTTACCCACTCCGGCACTTATACTGGGCAATAGACCTGCCAATTGGCAATAACCATGCCAGGCGGCATTAAAAACTTTGCCCGGGAACACTATTCTACACCCCCTGCAATAGTGGACCCGAGACCTGGTCTGGGGGTACTTTGACTGTCATTATTTTTCAAAAGGTCATTTACCCACTCCGGCACTTATACTGGGCAATAGACCTGCCAATTGGCAATAACCATGCCAGGCGGCATTAAAAACTTTGCCCGGGAACACTATTCTACACCCCCTGCAATAGTGGACCCGAGACCTGGTCTGGGGGTACTTTGACTGTCATTATTTTTCAAAAGGTGCATTTACCCACTCCGGCACTTATACTGGGCAATAGACCTGCCAATTGGCAATAACCATGCCAGGCGGCATTAAAAACTTTGCCCGGGAACACTATTCTACACCCCCTGCAATAGTGGACCCGAGACCTGGTCTGGGGGTACTTTGACTGTCATTATTTTTCAAAAGGTCATTTACCCACTCCGGCACTTATACTGGGCAATAGACCTGCCAATTGGCAATAACCATGCCAGGCGGCATTAAAAACTTTGCCCGGGAACACTATTCTACACCCCCTGCAATAGTGGACCCGAGACCTGGTCTGGGGGTACTTTGACTGTCATTATTTTTCAAAAGGTGCATTTACCCACTCCGGCACTTATACTGGGCAATAGACCTGCCAATTGGCAATAACCATGCCAGGCGGCATTAAAAACTTTGCCCGGGAACACTATTCTACACCCCCTGCAATAGTGGACCCGAGACCTGGTCTGGGGGTACTTTGACTGTCATTATTTTTCAAAAGGTCATTTACCCACTCCGGCACTTATACTGGGCAATAGACCTGCCAATTGGCAATAACCATGCCAGGCGGCATTAAAAACTTTGCCCGGGAACACTATTCTACACCCCCTGCAATAGTGGACCCGAGACCTGGTCTGGGGGTACTTTGACTGTCATTATTTTTCAAAAGGTGCATTTACCCACTCCGGCACTTATACTGGGCAATAGACCTGCCAATTGGCAATAACCATGCCAGGCGGCATTAAAAACTTTGCCCGGGAACACTATTCTACACCCCCTGCAATAGTGGACCCGAGACCTGGTCTGGGGGTACTTTGACTGTCATTATTTTTCAAAAGGTCATTTACCCACTCCGGCACTTATACTGGGCAATAGACCTGCCAATTGGCAATAACCATGCCAGGCGGCATTAAAAACTTTGCCCGGGAACACTATTCTACACCCCCTGCAATAGTGGACCCGAGACCTGGTCTGGGGGTACTTTGACTGTCATTATTTTTCAAAAGGTGCATTTACCCACTCCGGCACTTATACTGGGCAATAGACCTGCCAATTGGCAATAACCATGCCAGGCGGCATTAAAAACTTTGCCCGGGAACACTATTCTACACCCCCTGCAATAGTGGACCCGAGACCTGGTCTGGGGGTACTTTGACTGTCATTATTTTTCAAAAGGTCATTTACCCACTCCGGCACTTATACTGGGCAATAGACCTGCCAATTGGCAATAACCATGCCAGGCGGCATTAAAAACTTTGCCCGGGAACACTATTCTACACCCCCTGCAATAGTGGACCCGAGACCTGGTCTGGGGGTACTTTGACTGTCATTATTTTTCAAAAGGTGCATTTACCCACTCCGGCACTTATACTGGGCAATAGACCTGCCAATTGGCAATAACCATGCCAGGCGGCATTAAAAACTTTGCCCGGGAACACTATTCTACACCCCCTGCAATAGTGGACCCGAGACCTGGTCTGGGGGTACTTTGACTGTCATTATTTTTCAAAAGGTCATTTACCCACTCCGGCACTTATACTGGGCAATAGACCTGCCAATTGGCAATAACCATGCCAGGCGGCATTAAAAACTTTGCCCGGGAACACTATTCTACACCCCCTGCAATAGTGGACCCGAGACCTGGTCTGGGGGTACTTTGACTGTCATTATTTTTCAAAAGGTGCATTTACCCACTCCGGCACTTATACTGGGCAATAGACCTGCCAATTGGCAATAACCATGCCAGGCGGCATTAAAAACTTTGCCCGGGAACACTATTCTACACCCCCTGCAATAGTGGACCCGAGACCTGGTCTGGGGGTACTTTGACTGTCATTATTTTTCAAAAGGTCATTTACCCACTCCGGCACTTATACTGGGCAATAGACCTGCCAATTGGCAATAACCATGCCAGGCGGCATTAAAAACTTTGCCCGGGAACACTATTCTACACCCCCTGCAATAGTGGACCCGAGACCTGGTCTGGGGGTACTTTGACTGTCATTATTTTTCAAAAGGTGCATTTACCCACTCCGGCACTTATACTGGGCAATAGACCTGCCAATTGGCAATAACCATGCCAGGCGGCATTAAAAACTTTGCCCGGGAACACTATTCTACACCCCCTGCAATAGTGGACCCGAGACCTGGTCTGGGGGTACTTTGACTGTCATTATTTTTCAAAAGGTCATTTACCCACTCCGGCACTTATACTGGGCAATAGACCTGCCAATTGGCAATAACCATGCCAGGCGGCATTAAAAACTTTGCCCGGGAACACTATTCTACACCCCCTGCAATAGTGGACCCGAGACCTGGTCTGGGGGTACTTTGACTGTCATTATTTTTCAAAAGGTGCATTTACCCACTCCGGCACTTATACTGGGCAATAGACCTGCCAATTGGCAATAACCATGCCAGGCGGCATTAAAAACTTTGCCCGGGAACACTATTCTACACCCCCTGCAATAGTGGACCCGAGACCTGGTCTGGGGGTACTTTGACTGTCATTATTTTTCAAAAGGTCATTTACCCACTCCGGCACTTATACTGGGCAATAGACCTGCCAATTGGCAATAACCATGCCAGGCGGCATTAAAAACTTTGCCCGGGAACACTATTCTACACCCCCTGCAATAGTGGACCCGAGACCTGGTCTGGGGGTACTTTGACTGTCATTATTTTTCAAAAGGTGCATTTACCCACTCCGGCACTTATACTGGGCAATAGACCTGCCAATTGGCAATAACCATGCCAGGCGGCATTAAAAACTTTGCCCGGGAACACTATTCTACACCCCCTGCAATAGTGGACCCGAGACCTGGTCTGGGGGTACTTTGACTGTCATTATTTTTCAAAAGGTCATTTACCCACTCCGGCACTTATACTGGGCAATAGACCTGCCAATTGGCAATAACCATGCCAGGCGGCATTAAAAACTTTGCCCGGGAACACTATTCTACACCCCCTGCAATAGTGGACCCGAGACCTGGTCTGGGGGTACTTTGACTGTCATTATTTTTCAAAAGGTGCATTTACCCACTCCGGCACTTATACTGGGCAATAGACCTGCCAATTGGCAATAACCATGCCAGGCGGCATTAAAAACTTTGCCCGGGAACACTATTCTACACCCCCTGCAATAGTGGACCCGAGACCTGGTCTGGGGGTACTTTGACTGTCATTATTTTTCAAAAGGTCATTTACCCACTCCGGCACTTATACTGGGCAATAGACCTGCCAATTGGCAATAACCATGCCAGGCGGCATTAAAAACTTTGCCCGGGAACACTATTCTACACCCCCTGCAATAGTGGACCCGAGACCTGGTCTGGGGGTACTTTGACTGTCATTATTTTTCAAAAGGTGCATTTACCCACTCCGGCACTTATACTGGGCAATAGACCTGCCAATTGGCAATAACCATGCCAGGCGGCATTAAAAACTTTGCCCGGGAACACTATTCTACACCCCCTGCAATAGTGGACCCGAGACCTGGTCTGGGGGTACTTTGACTGTCATTATTTTTCAAAAGGTCATTTACCCACTCCGGCACTTATACTGGGCAATAGACCTGCCAATTGGCAATAACCATGCCAGGCGGCATTAAAAACTTTGCCCGGGAACACTATTCTACACCCCCTGCAATAGTGGACCCGAGACCTGGTCTGGGGGTACTTTGACTGTCATTATTTTTCAAAAGGTGCATTTACCCACTCCGGCACTTATACTGGGCAATAGACCTGCCAATTGGCAATAACCATGCCAGGCGGCATTAAAAACTTTGCCCGGGAACACTATTCTACACCCCCTGCAATAGTGGACCCGAGACCTGGTCTGGGGGTACTTTGACTGTCATTATTTTTCAAAAGGTCATTTACCCACTCCGGCACTTATACTGGGCAATAGACCTGCCAATTGGCAATAACCATGCCAGGCGGCATTAAAAACTTTGCCCGGGAACACTATTCTACACCCCCTGCAATAGTGGACCCGAGACCTGGTCTGGGGGTACTTTGACTGTCATTATTTTTCAAAAGGTGCATTTACCCACTCCGGCACTTATACTGGGCAATAGACCTGCCAATTGGCAATAACCATGCCAGGCGGCATTAAAAACTTTGCCCGGGAACACTATTCTACACCCCCTGCAATAGTGGACCCGAGACCTGGTCTGGGGGTACTTTGACTGTCATTA